>CAUYPK010086959.1:0-52902 GCA_963574355.1 Loris lydekkerianus | reverse complement strand
GTTTTGGGTATATATTTTTATTTTTGAAATTTACCAGTGGCTGCTGCATTTTCCACCTCGGCTTATACTCGAGTCACTAAGTTTTCCCAGTTTTTAGGGTAAAATTAAGGGGGTCGGCTTATACTCGAGTATATACGGTAAGTCCAACAGTTTGAGGTTGCTGTGAGCGGTGACACTGCGGCACTATACACAGGGTGACAAAGTTAAGACTGCCTCAAAAAACAAAAACAAACAAAAAAAACAGGAATAGTACTATAGATGCTGCTTGTCATGTAAAAACGTTAAATTTAATTTTACTTGAACGCTAAGACAAGCTGAAATGGAAGAGAGCAAAATTGTTGAATATGCATGCACATATCCACACGCACACACAAGATCTGACAATTAAGTTCATGAACTCGTCCTTAAAAAGTGCTACATATTTTGAAGTGCTCCTCTGGGCCATCTGGTGACAGTAACATATTTAGCAATGAGGCATGTAGCATTTGTCTAGGATGAGTTTGGGAACTTAATTGTCAGACCTCATATGTGCATACTGACACACGTATACATACATACATATTATGACATACACATATACTCTATCAGGAGACATAAAAAGTTACTCTAAGACTAAAAATTAATTTTAAAAATCTTTTAAAAAGTGTCATTGCCTTGAAATTAAAAAAAATTCTTCTTAAATAGTAGAAATTGTCTTTTGTTACAAAAAATGGGACACAAGCACCCTAATATTGCCTCTTTCTCACTTATTTGCATCCTGATTTTATTTACTTACATTGTTTTTCTTATACTGCCCAGATTTATAACTTTAACATTTTTTTCTGTGGAACACATTCCCTTTCTTATTTTTATGTATAAATTCACTTACTTTGGCCATCAGTTCTGCTATTTCAACATCCTGTATTTTGATTAGACTCTTAAAGGCTGGATTTAAGTAATTCTTTTCCAGAAGGGCCAGTAGGGCTGTATACTTAAGTTTCTTTCTTTATCTTTGGGAATTCTGCCTGTCGCATTTATATTTGAACAGTGAGGCTGGCTATAATAATTGTGGGCCATGCTTTTCTTTTCTTTAGAACTTGGTAAACATTGCTTCATTGTCTTCTAGCTTTGAATGTTGCTGTCAATTATAGTAAGAGCCCAGACTGATTTTTTTTCCTCTGACTATAATATTTGTATTTTATTATTGTTATTATTATTAGGTCTGTAACCTGAAGCTCAATAACTTTACTGAGTTGAGTGTTAGTCTTAAAGTTTCTGCATTAAATTTTACTGAACTATAATCTGTATCCTGCAATTGTAATTTTGTCATTTTAGGGAAATTTTCTTGCACAATATTTGAACGTATCTTCTATTCTTTTTGTAGGGTCTTAGCTTCAGAATGTCAATTACCCTTCTGGTAATGACCTTATTTGTTTTTCTGACTCATTAACTTTGTTTCACTTTAACTGTTATATTCCCTTTCATCTCCCTTTGTTGTATCATTGCATCTTTAAGTTCTTTTTATTATTAGTTTTGATCTTATTAAAGTGAACAACACAAGGCACTTAAGTGGAATCTTCTGCCTTTTGAATTTAATTTTTTTCTGACTTGAGATTTTTCGTCCTGTGGATGGGTTGTCCTCACACTTTTGTTTCATCTTGTTGGCAGGTTGACATTGTTTCTTGTCCATTTATATGTGTACACTGCAGAATTGCTAGGCTGTTTCTTTTTGTATTTTTCATGGCTGGGTAACTCCCTCGCTCTTTCTATTTCTCCCATGTGTGAGTGATTTCTCAACTTTTCCTTCCACCATACATGAAGTTATGTTTTCACCTTCCACCTACAGCTCTGGATTCTATATGTTCTGCACCTTTTTATACACACCTGATGGTAATGGTAGGGACTGGGAGGAGTGTGCAGGCTGTGTTAGATGACCTGGGGTTCTGCGCTTTTTCCCTGAGATTTTATTACATATCCTGTATAAGAGTTCACTCCAACTAATTAGGGCTCAATACCATTCGCACTGGGGAGTGAGTGCTCTTGGGCTTTGGACCTTTTTTTTATTTCACCCATTTCTCTCTTTTCGTTCTTACTACTATCCCTTAGTCAGAGGAGGAATAGGGTAATAAAACCAACTCAATTTCCTTTCCTCCATATTTGGAGGTTTTGGGGGGGATTCTTAGATTTTTGTGAACCCAACAGCATGGAAAGCTGAGGACTGGATTCTGAGCTAAGAAATGTCTCTCGGAAGTGCCTCCTTCCAGAATCAGCTGTTTCTTATTGCAATAGATCATGCTTCCTTCCTGATTTTGCCGTTTAATGGGTCTTTCTTTCTATTGGTTTGACATTTTAAAAAGCTATGATGGGCAGGTACAGTAGAGCAGTTAAATGCATGAATCCGGAGCCACCATACTGGCTTCACGTCTCTGTCGCTTGCTTAATGTAAGATGGGAGGAAGATATTTAGCTCACGATGTTCTGTCCCAGTCTGTCAAGTACCTTCCTTACAAGGTTGTTATTAAGATCAAATCACTTAATACAGGTGACGCTTTTAGTCTCTAGTGGACAGTAAACACTTAATGAATGTCAGGCAATCTTTATTTTTAGTAAGGTTATGTTTGTTAAGTATTAAGCAATAGAACATTCTTTTCAACCCACCTCCTTAAGCCAGAAGTCTCTGATTATCTTTTTTTTTCAAATTAATATGAGGGTATAATTTTTTTTTTTTTTTTTTTTTTTGAGACAGAGTCTCAAGCTGTCACCTTGAGTAGATTGCCCTGGCGTCACAGCTCACAGCAACCTCAGACTCCAAGGCTCTAGCGATTCTTTTGCCTCAGCCTCCCAAGTAGCTGGGACCACTGGCGCCCACCACAATAGCCGGTTATTTTTTTGTTGCAGTTGTCATTGTTTAGCTGGCCCGGGCTGGGTTTGAACCTGCCAGCCTCGGTGTGTATAGCTGGCACCCTACCCATTAAGCGACAGGCTCCTCCTTAAATCCTTTTAAATAACTAAAATAAAATCCCTTGTGTCTAAAATTTTTTTAATTTGCTATACAAATATCAATCATTTTTATTATTAAGTTGAGATTGGGGTAGTATTTGTGTCAACATCAGAAGAAGAAAGAATTGGTGATTCTTATTTGAAAATCATCAGAAGAAAGGATTGATGATTTTTATTTGATTGTAAGTTCTGGATTTATTAATAATACAAAAAAACTACCAGAAGTTAATTGGATCTAATGTTTTACTGATAAGTATTTTATATGTAGAATAAGAGAGGTAACATTTTGCTTTAATTCTTCACAGATTATCTCACAGAATATGTTCTTTCAGAAGCTTTGAAAGGAAATGAGAGGAAGAATAATTTTAGCTCATATAAAAATATCTTTCATATTTTCTTAAACATGAAATAGGGTATTTTGGAGAACAGTCAGTTTTCAATTCATTGGAGGGGTGAAACTCAAGGGGAAATTTACTTATACGAAAAGTATAGAAGGAACCTCTACATCAGGTCTGTTGGCAGTCTACTACTCTAATAATTAAACACGCTCCTCTATTCCAGTTTTCTAGACAAACGTAAATACATGCTTATTATAGAGAATTTGAAAAATATAGACAAGCGGGGGGACAAAAAAGATTTAACTCTGTCACCCATAGAAAATTGCTGCTAAGATTTTATTTTAGACTGAAGCTTCAAGTCTTTTTTATAGTCATACAAATTTTAGACTTTTTTTTTCAGAATAAAATTATATGTTAGCCTCAGCTGACACTCTACTGAACAGGGAAAAATTGAAAGCCTTTCCTCTGAAGAACTGTGACAAGACAAATATGTCCACTTTCACCGCTTTCATTCAGCATGCTACTGGAAGTTCTGACACAGCAATTTGGCAACAACAAGAAATAAAAGGCATCCAAATTGGAACAGAAGTCAAATTAGCCTTGTTCACAGATGATGTGATTTTATACTTTAAAAAACTCCTAAAGACTCCACCGAAAACCTGCCAGAACTGATGGATGAATGTAGTACAATTGTAAGATACAAAATCAATATCAAAAATCAGTAGCATTTATATGTATTAACAGCTAATAATCTGAAAAAGAAATGAAAAAGCAATTCTATTTATAATACTACACAAAAAATACTCGATACCTAGGAATCAGTTTAACAAAAAAAAGGAAGATCTATACAAGGAAAACTATAAAATACTGAGGCGAGAAATTGAAGAGGGAAAATTGATATTAAAATGGGAATTCTACCCAAAGCAATTGATAGATTCAATGTGATTCCTGTCAAAATACCTATGGCATTCTTTTTTTTTTTTTTTTTTTTTTTTTCTTTTCTTTTTTAAAACCTACAGCATCTGGTAATCCTAGACAGTCGCTCATCCAAATACTAAGCAGGCCCAACCAAGATCAGATGAGATCAGGTGATTCAGGGTGGTATGGCTGTAGACCTCATGGCATTCTTTATGGGATAGAAAAGACAATTCTAAAATTTACTGAAACTACAAATGACCCTGAATAACTAAATAAATCCTAAGAAAAGAACAAAGTTGAAGGCATCACAAGACCCGACTTTAAAATATATGTCAAAGCAATAGGAACTAAATCAGCAAGGTACTGCCGTAAACACAGACACACAGACCAATGGAACAGAATAGAAAACCCAGTATAAATTCAAGCCAACAAAAAGGCTTCAAGAACATATGATGAGGAAAGAACTTTCTTTTCATTAAATGTTGCTTGGAAAACTGGATAACCATATGCAGAAGAATTCAACTAGACCCTTATTTCTTATCATATACAAAAATCAAAGCAAAATGAATGAAAGCCTTAAACATAAGACCTGAAACTATGAAACTACTAGAAGAAACATTGAGTAAACAGTCTATTGATCTGGTCAAAAATTTTTTGTATAAGACTGCAAAAATACAGGCAACTGAAGCAAAAATAGACAAATGGAATTATATCAAGCTAAAATGCTTCCACACAGCAAACAATAAACAAACTGAATAGTCAACTCACAGAACAAGAGAAACTATTGTCAAACTATCTATCTGACCGTGGATTAGTAATCAGAATATATAAGGAACTCAAACAACTCAATAGCCAAAATAAACAAACAAATCTGATTACAAAATGGACAAAAGGTATGAATAGATATTTCTCAAAAGAGGACAAATAATCAACAGATACATTTAAAAAATGCTCAACACCACAATCATCAGAAAAATGCAAATCAAAACCACAATTAGATATCATCTCAAGTCAGTCAAAATGACTTTATAAAAAAGAAGGAAAAGTGGCTGCTGGTGCAGAGTGGAGTAGGGAACCTTTGTACACCCTTGGTGGGAAGGTAAGTTAGTGAATTAGTGTAGCTACTATGGAAAACATGTGGTGGCTCCTTGGGAAACTAAAAATGGAACTACTATAAAATCTAGCAATTCCACTACTGGGTATATGTGCAAAAGAAAAGAAATCAATATAGCAAAGAAATACCTGCAACCTCATATTTATTGTAGTACTACTAGCCAAAATATGAAATCAACCTAAGCATCCATTAATGGGTGAATGGATAAAGAATATATGGTATATATATAATAATGGATATTACTCAGCTATGAAAAGGAGTTATGCCTTGTTGTTTGTAATAACATGGATGCAACTGGAGGTCATTCTGTTAAGTGGGACAGAGTAGGCAATTAAAGACCTGTATTGCGTTTTCTCATTCCTATGTCAAAGCTAAAACAGTGGGTCGCATGAAGATAGAGAGTAGGCTGGTGATTACCAGAGGTTGTGAAAGGGAGGGAGGAAAGGGAGATGAAGAGAGATGGACTAATGGGTACAAGCAGGCAGTTTGATAGAGGAAATAAGTTCTAGTGTTTGATAGGTCAGTAGGGTAACTACACAGTATAGTTTACAATAATCTATTGTATATTTCAAAATACCTAGAAGAGAATAACTTGAATGTTTTAGCATCAAGGAAAGACAAATATTTAATGTGATGGATATCACTGATTTCATTTTTGCAAATTATGTGAATGTATTAAATAAATGTACCCCCAAATAGGTCCATCTATTATATATTAATTGCAAAAGATGAAAAAGAAAACCAGAAAAAAAGATTGTGCCTAATGGTTTAGAAATTATTTTTTTGCTTAATGATGTTAAGTGAAATCTTATTTAGAATGTCACTGTTCATGTCTACCTCTTATTTCATCTTACAGATTTGTAGTAATATCAATTATCATTTGATAATACTCTAATCACTTTATGATGTTGAATATTTAGAGTTTTTCTTTCTTTTTGCTATTTTAGACAAAAGTGCAATGAGTATCCTTGAAATCAAACCCTTCTATATATCAGTATAATCTATTTCTCCATTAACAAATTGCCCCACACATAATGGCTCCACACAACAATGAACATTTATTATTCTCATAATTTCATAATGGGTCAGAATTTATAACATAACATTTCATATCCTCATAATGGGTCAGAATTTTTAGCCATGCCCATCTGGGTAGTTCTGGCTTGAGTCTATTGTGAGGTTGTAGTCTAGATGTCAGCTGGGTCTATCATCTGCAGTCTTGTCAGGGGCTGAGGGCTTGATTCTCAGACTGGAAGGTTAGTTTTGTTGGGTTTTGGCAGGAGCAGTTCCTCCCCGGGGGGGGGGGGGGTGTTTCTCCAAAGGCTGCTTGAATTTTCTTGCAAGGTGACAGCTGACTTCTCCCTAGAGCAAGTGATCTGAGAGAAAGGAAGCCAGATAAAAGCTGTTCTTTTCACAATTTAGCTTTAGAATTCATATAGCAGGACTTCCCCCACATCATATCTGTTAGAAGTGAGTCCTGGCTACGTCTGTCAGGTCCATATTTAAAAGGAGGGGAATTAGCCTCCATCTTTTGAAGGGAGAAGTGTTAGACATTTTGTGGGTACATTTTAAAACTAACACAGCTGATCTTTTAAAATTTTTTATTACAAATTAATATTAGAGTATAGATGTTTAGGTTACACTGTCTTCATTTCTAAGGTAAAATTCAAGTTGTAGTTGAGCCCTTTCCCCAGGGTGTGCCGAACACCCTCACATTGTGCACATTAGGTGAGAACCGGCCAATCACCTTCCCTCCTGCCCCCTCCCCCTTCTGGCCTTTGCTCCCCCCTCCCCCCTCCCAGCTCCCTCCTCTCCCCTTCATCTTGCTAGACTGTATTTGTGTTTTTTCTTTCTTGTGGGTATGTAGTTCTTTATATATTGGTTGCATATCAGTATTGAGTACCTTGGTTATTTTTTTTTCCCACTCTTGAGACTGTACTAAGAAGAATGTTTTTCAACTTCAGGTAAGCACGAAAGATGGAGAGTCTTCATCTTTCCTTATGGCCGAAAAGTACCCCATGGTGTGCACATACCACAGTTTATTAATCTGTTCACAGGTAGATGGGTTGCTTCCACATCTTAGTACTTTGTGAATTGAGCTGCAATAAACATTCTTGTGCAAATGTCCCTATGGGAAAATGATTTTTGTTTGTCTAGGTAAATACCTAGTAATGGGATTGTGGGATCAAATGAAAGTTTGACTTTTAGTTCTTTGAGAATTCTCCATAGTTCCTTCTGTAAAGATTGTATTAGTTTGCAATCCCACCAGCAGCGACACAGCTAATCTTAAAATAAATTCCTAGGAACGGTTCTTGAAGTCTCAGATGTGAAGGCTTCCTAAACAGGACCTATTTCTGAATTGCCCTTCTGACAATTTGTATTAATTTATATTCCTGTAGAAGTCTAATACAGTTTCTGTTTCCCAGGACCCTAGGACACACTGAGCATTCTCTTTCAAGTAGGGTCTCTGCTCGTCCGAAGGGTGCCTTCATGAGAATTGGGTCATAGCGCCCCTTGCTCTGGGCAGACACAGGCCCCACCAGAGTATACCACTTGGCAAGAGGACTGCCAGCTTGGTTCTAGCTCCCCCAACGCACAGCTTCTTGGGCTGGGTACCTGGTGCAGGCCACTAACAATATTTGGTTATTTTCCTGAGTAATACTAAAGTACACATTTGTCTTTTTCTACTCATTAAAGCAAATTTGATTTTTCTTCTTCCTCTAATCATTAAAGAATGGCCCTGACTAATTTGTGGTTTAAATCTGTTAGTGTAAAAAATAAAAATAAATGAGAAAGATTTATGTCCTTAACAAACTGTTCTATGTACATCTCATTAAGCTGAACCTGGCTCTTCATCCCTGCTTGTCTAGCCACTTCCTAGTACATAAGGATAGCTCTGTGTCACTGTACTATGACAAAACTGTCTGTACAAGGGATTTTTCAGTTTGTTATGATACAGGCAAGGTTGTAGAATACCAGCCAGGAAAGTTAAGTGTGTACTTATAAGCATCAATTGCTCTTGACCGTATTCACAGCTTCTGCTTTTTTTCTTTTTTCCCACTTTCATTTCCTGCAAGGGGAGATCTGATAAACCACAGAACTGGCAGTGAATCCTACACCTGCTAAAACTTGCCATTTGGATCCTGGCACTTCTGTTTCATAAAATATACAAGCATATTTATGCCAGTTTACATAAGAACGAACACAAGAGCCTATTCATGTGTTTTCTATTAGGAAAAATATTCAAATTATAATTTTGATGCTGCTTCAGCCAGGCTATAATTGACATCCATTGTAAAATAATTCTCTCTGTTTTTGTACATGAGGCATCAATTTTTTTGGTATTTCTTGATATTTTTAATTATCGCTCATTTTGTGTTCTTTCAAGGTTGAAAAGTTTTGTAATTGGTTAAGAAAGACTTTATAATTCAAGTTGTGGGAACCTTGAATAACATAAATGTTAATGATACTGTAAAAAACATTTTCACTATTTCAGCTTACCTGACCGCGGTACTTGTTTTTTGTATTAAATTGACCATTTGGTTTAATCATAAACTGTGAAACTGTTAGCATGACTGAAGTCAAAAACATACTTGCTATTTTTCGTCTCCAATATTGGTTATGAAATCACCATATTCAGTTCTTCATTAAATCTATGCTTGGTAATAGGTGTTAAGAAACAAGAAGAGCTCAGATTTACTTCCACCAAGCTCATGGGAAGTATAATTGAAACATTACTTAAAATGTAATTGCTTTTCCGTCATAAAATTTAAAACGAAGAGATCACTTTTCCAGGTGTCAAATAAGCACTGAGTTATTAAAAAAAAAGGGGGGGGCAGAGTTACTGACATTTATATTCTTTATATGAAATAATTAAAAATGTATTCCACTATCCCAAAAGCATACAACTCATTTCATAAAAAAATGATAATGGTAACTTCAAAATACATGAATCAAGTAATTTTCTATAACAAATAGAAAATTTGTTTTTTCTATAACAAATTCTAATATATCTAAAATAGAAAACTATAGCTTGAAATTCAATCTAAAATAGTCCTATTGGATTATTACATCAAAACTATTTTAATTATAATGAAAATCTCAATTCTTAATATTTTTATTATAGAGAAAAAAATATTTTTGCTTCTAAAATATCACTGGCCTTTCTTCGTTGTCAACCTGGACTTTACATCAGTACAGAGAATGGGGTGAGAAAAAGCTTTAAAGTAAGCCAAGAGTTGTGCTTATATCAATTCCTGTTCAAGTGCGTTCCCATTTACCACCTCCGAAAAGGCATTTCACAAAGGCCCTCTGATGTAACTGTGTCAGTGTGCCAGGTAAACTGTTGCTTACACCTAGATTAGTCTAGAGACTGGATTTGGGAGGAGCAGTCTTGAAACATTAATAGGTGTGAGGAAATGAATTTATTTTGTCAAGTAGTGAGCTCCTTTTCCTAAAATAAAAATCTGTCACTTGCAGCTTAACAGTCTCATGTCTAGGGTGAGAATTAGAGTGTGAAGCACAACCCAGGGTATTAAGACATTTAAAGGCTGAAAAAGTAGACGGGTGGATCACTGGAAATATCCTTTCCAATGAAATAGTATAAAGGGTTTTATGTGTACTGTGAACCTGGAATATTTGGATCTTGTGGGGAAAAGTTGACTGTGCTGGGCAGAGTTTTCTGATTTTTTTTCTCTTTGTTTTTATGTTGTGTTGCTTTGTAGGGCTGAAACTAGACTTCAAAGGGAAGTAGAGATTTTACATATGTTGAGAGTAGTTTCTGGGGCATTTTCAGAGCTTAGTTATATTCAGGGAAGTGATCAAAGTCTAGGGGTAAGAAGAGAAGATTTAAGAGGAGATGCCACCCGTATCAGGTGACCTTAACACTTACTAAAGTGGTTTTGAGCAAAAAAAGCATCTGAGTGAGTCTCTCTGTTCTCAACATCCCCTTTTTGGCAGTGACCAAAGTAGAGGTAGGCAATAGATTGGAACACAAAAGGGAAGATTATGCCTCCATCAGAACTGGCCACACCGCCAATTTCATTGGAACTTTTTCTTTTTTAATACCACTCGGAATTTGGAAGGAAAGTAAGAAAATCTTTTCTGTTTTATCACTTATGCTGGATGTAGAGTCAGGAAAAAAGAGCACCCATGGGGATTTTAGTATTTATTTCTGTTTAAACGAGAATATGAGTAGAGCAAGGAAAACGTTAGAGAGAGTGTGTGTCCCCCCAGATGTGGCTGCTCTTCATCACGAGGGGAGGGCAGAACAGGCGTTGCATAGGGGGAAATCCATGATTCACAGTTAAACCTCCAGGGTAAAAGGCCTTGACTTTTACCTTTTGTTTTTTTCTTAAAGATGTTTTTTAAAAAAATACACAGCACAATACTCTGGCACATTGGGCACTCAGTAAATGTTTTTGAATAAGTTACAGCCCAAGTTCCTCTAGGTCCCCCAGCGGTTACCCACATGGCAGGAGCTCATTCCTCCTTCTTCCCACAGAACCCTCCGGTCCCCTAATGTCTTACTCGGCTGTTTCTGGGACTTTGAAGGAATAGCTGTTTTTATGTGTGCTGGAAGCAGATGCTGCCTACTCTCTATGCCAGCCTCCTTTTTGATTTCTCCTGAATAGAAACAGCTTGAGGAGGTCCAACGTGGTGGTGTTAATATCTCTACTAAGGGTGCAGTCTTCTGATCAGAAGGGGGCTGCCAGGAAGGCTGTGTAGAACCTTAGAGATTATGCCCTGCACAACCTCGGGGACACCATTTCCATTCACTCCAAAATGAATGGCCTTCCTTGGAATGGTGCTAAAAGGTGTGTATTTATGTGTCACTGCTGTGGCACATAAATGCAAATCTTCTGAGTATCAAAAAACAGTGCTATCTCTTCCTAGATTCCCTGGGGTCTAGGAGAATGGTGCTATATTTTCCTAGATTCTCTGGGGTCGCATGCTGGCGACGTGTGCTTGTGTAGAAACGGAACATGTTCTTTCTCTCTCTAGTACGACTTGCTGGGACACCTGAGCACTGAAGCAGCAGTGACTAGGTCCTGGCCTGCCCAAAAACCTCAGCTTCAACCTCTGGGTACAGGCCCTCTGTACACAAGGCCACATCACAAGTTCAATGTACCAAGAAGCGTAGCTTGCTCGTCACCTTCTCCTCCTCCTAATTCCAAGTGCCCGTGAAAACTTGCTCTGCTCTAACATCTGGGTACTAGATGTGTCCCTTGTGTCTGACTTTTGGTTTGGGAGTCAGCTGGGACCTTTGCTAGAATTTGAGTGAATGAATACGTGGTGAGTTAATGGATTTTCATATCTCTACATATGTTTTTTCCTTTATTTTTATTGTTGGGGATTCATTGAGGGTACAAAGAACCAGGTTACACTGATTGCATTTGTTAGGTAAAGTCCCTCTTATAATCATGTCCTGCCCCCAAAAGGTGTGTCACACCCTATGATCCCCCACCCTCTCCCTCCTTCCATCTTTCTGCTCTCCCCTTTCCCCACCCCCACCTCCCATTTGATCCTGTAAGTCCATACATATACATATATATATTTTTTTTTTTTTTAATTAAATCATAGCCGTGTACATTAATGCAATCATGGGGTACAATGTGCTGGTTTTATATACAATTTGAAATGTTTTCATCAAACTGGTTGACATAACTAACCTTCATGGCATTTTCTTAGCTATTGTGTTAAGACATTTATATTTTACACCTAGTAAATTTCACATGAACCTTTGTAAGATGCACTGTACGTGTGGTCCCACCAATTACTCTCCCTCTACTCATCCTACCCGCCCCCTCCCTCCCTCACCCCTTTCTCCTACTTCTTGGGCTGTAATTGGGTTATATAATAGCTTCCATATGAAAGCCATAAATTAGTTTCATAGTAGGGCTGAGTACATTGGATGCTTTTTCTTCCATTCCTGAGATATTTTACTAAGAAGAATATGTTCCAGGTCCATCCATGTAAACATGAAAGAGGTAAAGTCTCCATCTTTCTTTAAGGCTGCATAGTATTCCATGGTGTACATATACCACAATGTATTGATCCATTCATCCATACATATGTTTTAACTGATTATGTATCAAGTGAAAAAAATAAAGCTTATTTGTGGTATATATTGTATAGTCGAGTTTGAACCTAAGATGTCTCCTTTATGTATTTTGGGAAAATAAAATAATTATTTATATGTTTTCTGTTTATTTACACCCTCTGATCATTGAGTTGAAAAAGCTTTGAGTTTGATATAGAATTCTCACTGAAGTTTCTAATAAACTGGCCATTGCATGGGCAATAAGAGCTAGTTGAACATGTTCTCAGAGGAATTCTAGTAATTTTCAGAGTTTTGCTTGATTTGCTTTAAATGACAGAATACCTAATATTCCCTAGGGCATCTTTAACATAAGTAATTTAATTTTAAAATAAAACCTTACTTGCCCTTATGTCACAGGAGAATTGTGGTCTTCTAGTCAAGGGTGAAATAGCAGTTCAAAGCACGCTGGTGCTTCCAGAGGCTGCGCCCTCCTGACAGCAGAAGCCGAGGCTCCAGCCAGGGCAGATCTCCACTCATGCACTACCTGGCCGCGATCCTGCACCTGCACAGTCTGCAGGATTCAAAGGTATTTTGTTCCCTCATTTTTTAAGGACAGTAATTTTCACCTGTCTCTATTACTTCTTTAATATATCCTAACTTACCATGGAATACACAGATTGGATTGACAAAACGCTTTGGAAAAGTACTTTTTAACAGGGAAAATTCTAAACTTCTCAACCTGCCAGCAAGGCCATTATCAGTGCAGCCCCACCTGTCCCTCCAGCTCGTCTAGCACGTCTGGCTCTATGTCTTGGTGTCATTGCCTGTGTACACCATAAAACACGCTTCTGAGATGCTGTGATGGTCCTGCCTTCTGCTCTCTGTGTAATGCAGGTTCGTTCGTCCTTATAAACTGGCAACCTGAGCACACTTCATATACTTAATATCAACTTTTTTTTATTATTAAGTCATAGCTGTGTACATTGATATGATCATGAAGTGTGCTCAGTGAATGTTATAAAGGTTTTCTTGCAGGGGTAGGGGAGGTCATTTGGCTCTTTATAATAAAAATGTAAGGAGATCTATATATATATTTAAAAAAAACCAACTGGCAACCTGCAGGGATGTTTACAAGGATCAATTTCTCCTGCTTTCAGGCACCTGGTAGGATTGCTCTTTCCCCATCCCATTTTAAATTAGATGTGATCATGTTACTGATTTTTCTAATGTGTGGTGAGCAGATGTGCTACATATCAGGCAGAGATTTCCCCACAGGAGTTTCAAGAGGCATGAGGGCTGCTGAGTTCTCACCCACTGCTGTAGCTATCACGCAGGCACCTGCTGAGATGAAATGTCTGTCACCAGGGTTTCCTAGTAACTAGGGTGAGCAGGAGTTTCCTGCTAACCAGAATTTGATGTGTAATGTTTGTGAGATATATACTTAGTATGATTTAAATCAACAGAAACTTGGGTGGTGTTTGTTGCCTACTCTGACGGATAGAATAACTCAGCTCAGTTCAAGTGTGACTTTGTCCAAGAAGCCCAGCCCAGACCTCTACCAGAAAGGCACATGGATCACAATTCTCTCGGGCTTTCATGATGCCTTGAATGGAACGTCAGTGTTACACTTGCCACCACGTTTAGTGACTTTGTCTACCTGACTCTTTACCCCATCATGCTTTGAATCCCCCGAGGGAAAGACCATACCTTAGGTACTGAACCATTCTTTTTTTTTTTTTTTTTTAATTGAATCATAGCTGTGTATATTAATGTGGTCATGAACCATTCTTTATCATTTTCTGCACATTGCTCAGGACATGGTTGACATTTAATGACGATTTTTAAATAAATGAGAAAAAAAGACATTGGGAAAGCCACTTCCCTCTTATTATTAGAAAAGGACATTTAAACATCTTTAAATTTAGGAATGTGGCCTAGTGTGGTGGCTTATGTCTGTAATCCTAGCACTTGGGGAGACCAAGGTGGACGGATCGTTTGAGCTCAGGAGTTCAAGACCAGCCTGAGCAACAGTGAGACCCTATCTCTAACAAAAATAGAAAAATTAGCTGAGTGCAGTGGTACACACCTGCAGTCCCAGCAACTCGAGAAGCTGAGGCAGGAAGAGTGCTTGAACCCACGACTTTGAGGTTACTGTGAGGTAGGCTGAGGCCATAGCATAGAAGACAGAGTGAAACTCTGTTTCAGTAAATAAATAAATAAATAAATAAATAAATAAAGTTAGGAATGTACTGAATTTATTAATTTTTTGTTTTGTTTTGAGACAGTCTCACCATGTCACTGTCAGTAGAGTGCTGTGGCGTCACAGCTCACAGCAACCTCAAACTCCTGGGCTTAAGTGACTCTCTTGCCTTCGCCTCCCAAGTAGCTGGAACTACAGGTGTCCCCCACAATATCCGGCTATTTTTTTTTGTTGCAGTTGTCATTGTTGTTTAGCAGGCCCTGGACAAGGTTTGAACCCACCTGCCTCTGTGTATGTGGCCAGCACCCTAACTGAGCTACAGGTGCTGAGTCTGCCCTGAATTTATTTAAATATCTACTTTTTCATTCTGAAATAATTTCAAAGTTGATAGTCAATCATTTAACTGATGATGTATGAGATCAAATCTGCATTTGTTATGATCACTCACGTTAAGTTAATCATCAATATTGTGGTTTCTTATGAATATTTCATTCACTCAGCAAATATTTATTGATCACTTATATTGTGTCCAGTGTGGTGCTAAGGCCTGGTGACATAGAGCTGACTAAATCACAGTCCCTGACATGAGGAGCTTATAGATTAGTGGGGCAGAATACAAATGTGTAATTATGATACAGTGTGGTACAGGCAATGACTGAGGTTCACAAAAAATGGATGTTATGAACATGAAAAATGGACATTAATCCAATCTGAAGAGCTTAAATCAGTAGAATAACATGATCACATTATATATCCCAACTGTTACACTCTGGTTGCTGGGCAGCTGCATGGTGTGCACTTATAGAATGAGAGGCAGTGACATCAGAAGGTCGCGGTGATTGGGGTGATGGGGGAGTGAGGACAGGAAGGAGAGAGAGATGACATCCAGGATGCTCACTTGCATGATGGAGACAATGAGAGCGCAGCAGATTAAGACAAGAGGAGTAGAGGTAGATTTAGTTAACAGAATGATTTGGATAAGCTGAGTTTGAAGTACTAATGAGATCCTCAGACTCAGTATCCTTCAGAAAGTTGAAGAAATAAGTCTAAAGTTTAGGACCATGGGTATGCTGGCGATGGGGCAGGGGGCTGACACCCTGAGGAGCTAGCATGCAATGAGTGGTAAAAAGAAACCTGAAGAAATTCAGACACAGTAGAGCTGTGATTTTCTTCAAGGGAGGTACTTCCTCAAAGGAGGGCATTTCTGTGTACTACGTATCACAATGATTGGAAGTGCTATGGGCATTTAATATCCTACCATGTAAAAGTATTTGTACACAATAAAGAATTATTCCGTATTGCACCTGACTTTTGAATATTCTGCTAGACACTGATGTTGGTAAAAACTCGCTTATAATTACCCGAGCATAGAACCTGACAGTATTTTAAATGTAAACATAGTTTTCTCTCACAGTTTTAATATACATTGATTTTTCCAGGATGTAGCTATTAGTACTTGATAACAAATTGTACTTTTAAATATTTAAATATTTACAAAGAGTTGCTCCTCCTTTGGGGAAACCATACAACCAATAATCACATCATCATTGTATTTGTGTAACAGAAATGTTATCAGTCTCCACTGTAATTGTCACAAGTGGTAATTAGAGATATAAGTGCAAGGTTGTAGTACTAAGTATGTCTTTCATTGTGAATCAAAATGGCATATGTTGAAATAATGTACTTATTTTATAAATTACTTTTTTTTTCATATTAGTTAGAACATTTTAGTGAGTACTTTTACACATACATGTTGTGAAGATAGCTTACCAATTAATGTCAGGATCTTACCTGTGGCATGGTGTGATGTATTGGGACCATTGCTTTGGTCCTAAGAGGCACTGTAGAGCAGAGTTGTTGTTTTTCTTTCTTCCTGATGGTAGAAATGAGATGCAACAATTTGTCCTCCTTTTTTTTTTTTTTTTTTTTTTTTTTTGAGACAGTCTCACTGTGTTGCCTAGGCTAGAGCAGTGTGGAATCATCATAGCTCACAGCAACCTCAAACTCCTGGGCTCAAGTGATCCTTGTGATCCTGCTGCCTCAGCCTCCTATGCAGGTAGGACTACAGGTGCCTGCCACGATGCCTGGCTAATTTTTCTATTTTTAGTAGAGACTGGGGTCTTGCTGTTGCTCAGGCTGTGTCACAGCCCACCACTGCCACCACTTATGATGGCCCAGGCCTGGCCCGGTCTCGTCCGGCTTAACTAGGTTCTGGACGTGGACCACTAAGCAACCTTGCTCAGGAACAATTGCTCTTAAGTGCCTGAGGGTTGTCTACTTTAGCAGGAGAGAGAGAGTCTTAGAGAAAGTAAAGCAGTCTTAGAATAGATAGATCTTAGTCTTTAGCAGAGCTTGGTAATCTTCAGCAGAGAGACGCCGTGCTGGCGTTCTGCAGGCAGGAGAGGAGACAGAGTCAGAGTAAGCGGGTCTGTGATAGAATGCGCATGCTCCCGACTGCCTGTCCCTCCAGCCTAATATAAGGCTGATCTCGTGTCTCTCCACACCAGAGGTGTAGAGACTGCCAATTCACCACTGCTCTCATCTCGTGAGCTCTCATGCTTGTGAGGAGAGCTAAATCCCTCTCCATGCCCTTTCCACTAAGGTGTTCCATTATGGAGCTATACAGGTATTTCTTGTGATGTTCATTCCTCCTAGCCATAGGCTATATGGGCTGCTACAAGGCTGTTCTTGAACTCCTGAACTCAAGTGATCCTCCCACCTTGGCTTCCCAAAGTACTAGGATTACAGGCCTGAGACACCATGCCAGCCATTTTCCTTTGTTTTGAGGGCACATTCTTATATGCTCTGTCACTGATGCTGTAGGCTGCAGCATCTTCATAGAGATTATCTGCTATCCAGGGGGGTATGTATATTATAAGACAGAAACTTCTGCATCATGCTCAAGGAAGATTAGGTGGGGCTGGCCTTCCCAGTCAGGGCCCTGTCGTCAGACAGATGTGTCAGATTGGAGAGTGCAAGCTTCTGGACTTCACTCCTTTTCCAAGTCCAATGACTGATGCTCAGCTTTTTCTGCCCTCTAGCTGCCGGAGATGAACCTATTCTTATCTGGCAAGCACAGTCTCTAACATCACTTTTATAATTGGTGAGTCATCACCATCATCTTCATTGTCTTTTTCTAAGGCATCCGTTATATCAGTAACAATCATCCGATTCCATTGTCATAACCACCATTCTAACCAAATGCCCGAGGTAGCAGCACCGTTCACTTCATTCCCTTCCACCAGTATCCTATCCTTTTTCTCCTCTGGTGAACAATTGCCCTGTTGCATCCTGTCAAGGGCTTTCAGAATTCCACCTGGCAGCCCTGTCCAAAGCCCCACTATAGACCTGCTTCCTAAGACCATCTCCAGTGTCAAGTCCTGGGTTGGCTTTGCTTGAAACGGACTCTGAGAAGGAGGTCTGCGTCTAGCAGGTTTATTGGCTCCTGGAGCAGCATTTGTAAGGAAGTGAGAAAAACATGACTGGGGGGAGAAATCAGTTGCCACCTAGGCTTCAGCTGATCTCATGGGGATCCCTGCAGGTGGGGTGGCTTTTTGCAGTTGTCCCAAGTTGAAGCAAGAGGGCCTGGAGACTTTCAAACCCAACACTGACTGATGATTAGAGGCAACCTTGGGTGAGGCAGCTACCTTTGGCCAAAAGTAATTCCCGGAGAGGGATGCAGTGGTGAGCATAACAGTCAAATTATTATTATTCAATTATTACCCCAGAATGCAAAGGAAGGATGGGTGCCTGAAGTGTGTGATCTGGGTGGTGCCCCCTGGCATCATGGTGGTTAGGAGGTACTAGGGGAGGGGAGGGGACAAGAGGGTTTTGAGGAGGAAGGAAGGATGCACGGACTCACATCTGCCACCCGGCCCCTCTTTGTTGCCGTTTTCTAATACAATCAACATGTGGAAAGAGCGTGACCTTTGGGGACTGACAGACCTAGTTGAATTGCAGTCTACATTACTAGCTAGCTGTGCGACCCTAGACATGGACGATCATGAGGATTGATTAATAATAATAGTTGACACTCAGCTCTTGCTGCATACGTGTACCAGGTGTTCTCAGCACTTCACATGCACAGACTCCTTGTCATGTACTAATCCTGTGGGGGAGAGATCATTACTCAGTGTTTCATGCAAAGAAACTGACCACAAATGTATTTGGTACCTTGCCCCTGTTTCTGAAGCCGGTAAGTCACGGAGTTGGGGGTTTGAACTTCCGTAGTCATCTTCACACACTTAGCCTTTCAGTATTATTCTGTACCGTCCTGCTTTCTTTAAATATTTTACCATGGAAATTCATGCGTGTAAAGTGTCTGCCACAAAGCAGATGCTCAGTACATGTTAATTTCCTTCTAATTTCCTCTTGGGTGTATTTCTAAAATTATCTAGCCTCGACTGGTCTTCTGGCCAGGTTCTCCTCCCTCCCTCCCTGGTGCTGCCTGAGCGCTTTGAGACGTGTGGTAATGTTACCAGGCACGCTTGAGACCAGAGTTTATGCGTCATCCATGCCTATGTGTTCATAGATCCATCTATGTGTTCATAGATCAAAACAGATGCCCGAAACATTTACTAAATCAGAAAAAGAATAAATGACAATGGATATTTTAAAAAGATATTTCCCATAAATGTTCTTTAGCATGATTATGACGGTAATTACTCTGTACATTTGTCAAAACTTATTTAATGATGCATTTCAATAGGTAAATTTTATTGTATAGAAATTATTCTTAAAAAATCTGATTTAACAATAGTTTCAGCTCTTAGAGAAAGGAAAAAGGAACTCCCTGTAATACATGTAATCACTAGAGGATGCTGAGAACAGTTTTCTGTCACCAGAAAGGGAATCTAGTAGTATAATTAGGTCATCCATTGCAGAAAGATTAAGTTTCTGGTTCAACCAAGATAATATAACAAGTTGGGTTCAGTGTTTCTTTAACTGATTTACTGTTTCCTCTCTGCTGCTTCTATTATTCTGAGAATACTTCAAATAAGTTTTCATTTTAATTTAAAACATGATTTACTAACTTTTCTAGGAAATTGGACCTCAATAGCACTGTCATATTAGCCATTTCCATAAAGCTCAATGGACAGGAAAGAGAATATTGTTTTACAGTTCCAAATAGGCACACAATAATCTCAACCACCCATGTAAACACAGGCAGAAATTCCACATTAATGATATAAAGTCTGGGGTAAGAAGACTTTTATTTTCTGAGAGGTGATGGTAGAGTAAATTTGTATTTTTTACTTTCTTAAATTGTCAATCCCTAAAAAAATTACCTTCACTGTGTGTTATGGTTATGAAAAATATCACCTAAAATCATGCCATTCAGTTTGGAAATGCCAGATGATATTTAAATCTTGAATATATTGTGTAAGAACAACCTAACTTGCTTTTCTAGAGTATTCTTTCTGGTATTTGGTCATATGCTAATAAAAAGAAAATAATAGGCAGCATTTTGTCTTAAAAATGTATAGTAATAGGATAGGCCTAACTTTGTTGAAATTATATACAGCCAAAAAAGATGTATCGTGTTTTACTGAATTCCTGATTTGGTGGTCTCTCTGGTGTTTTTATTTGTTCTTAAGCTGCAGAACTATATATTGTTGTCTTTGTCTTCCCAGCCTCACTCCAGTGCTAACATTCGATATATGCCTGCTCACTGACTGACTGCGAACGAAAGAGGCTGTTGCGTGTCATGTCAAGAACAGCTATTAATGGCAGTGCCCATAGCTTAGTGGGTAAGATGCTGGCCACATACACTGAGGGTGGTGGGTTTAAACCTGGCCCAGGCCAGCTAAACAGCAATGACAATTGCAACAAAAAAATAGCCGGGCATTGTGGCCGGTGCCTGTAGTTCCAGCTCCTCGGGAGGCTGAGGCAAGAGAATCACAGAAGCCCAGGAACTGGAGGTTGCTGTGAACTGTGTGACTCCACAGCATTCTACCAAGGGTGATAAAGCAAAACTCTGTCTCTACAAATAAAAAACAAAAAATTAATAAGTACAAATATCGGACAATTAATTTCACAAACGCATCCTGGGAAAAGTGCTACATCCCTGATTGTGTAATATCACTATGGTCACCTTCAAAGTACTCCCCTTGGGAAGCTGTGCACTGTCACCAAACCTAGTCCACCCTTCAAAGCACTTTTGGAACTCTTTCTGGAATGGCCATCACAGCTGCATGAATGTCATCAAGACGTTTATCTTTCAATATTTCCTTTATCTTTTAGTAAAGAAAAAAGTCCCTGGGGGACAGATTAGGTGAGTAGAGAGGTTGTTCTAATACAGCTATGTGTTTACTGGCTAAAACTCTCTCATAGATAGTGCTGTGTGAGCTGGTGCATTATAGTGATGCAAGAGCCATGAGTTGTTGGCCAAGATTTTCAGTTAAGATTTATCTCTTTCTCTATCAGTGCTTACTTGATTTGCTATGCTTCTCAGAGTCAGCTGATGATTTTGATGCACAATTTGATGGACTTTTGCAATATTTTTGTCAGTTCTGCTCTTTACTGGCCTGCCTGACCTCTCTTCATCAGTAACACTTTCTCTCCCCTCAGAAAAACGTCTGATCCATTTGTACACTGTTTTCTTAATGACATTATCCCCATAAAATTGGAGTAACCTGTCCCTGATGTCACTTCCCCTCTTGCCAAGTTTAACTAGAAATTTAATATTTGTTTGTTGCTCTAATTCAATCTCTGACATTCTCACAACAACACACAAAAACAAGCAACAATAACAAACACCACTCAGCAAGACACTGCCATGTGTTGACATGATACAACAGTGAGTCACTGATATACCAAGGCTATGAAACCTTACCAAATTGTTTCACAGTTTTGCCAAAATAAGTGTAAGGTGGCAAGTTTGTGAACTTAATTTTCAGATCTGGTGTGAACAAGAAAACTTAGCACATACCTTTGATTCAGACACAATAACTGTTTATATATTAGACATTTTTGTAGTCTTTTAGTATGTTTTTAATATAATAGCAGATAAAGTGTAGAAAACATTTTTCTTTATCTCATGACATTAGGTAATATGTATGCTATACCATCATTTCCAGTAAGTTATTGTTGTCATTTTAATGGCAGCATATGACTCAACTATCTGTGTCCTATTTTTACTATTCTAATAGTGATATTTTGGCTATCTGCAGCATTGACATAAATAACACCGTAAATAAATTGTTCACAAATCTTTTCTTGTGATTTGAACTTTTTTTATTGTTTCAGGTTAGTTTGAATATTTTAAAGATAAACATTTTAATGTACAGAAACTTAATTTTTAGATAGTCAAATATATATTTTTTAATGTTAACTTTTTTGTATTTGCTTGAAGATATAACCTATTCTGAGCTCATGAAGATATTCTCTTTGTCTTCACTTCATAGTTATGTCTTAATAAATCTGGATTTTTGTGCTTGAGTCAATTTTGCCTTCATTCCTTTCCTTCCTCCACCTCCTTCCATCTTCTCTCTTAGTTCCTCTCTTTCTCTTTTTATTTTTCCTCCTTTCTTCCTTTGCACGTGGCTAATCTATGGTATTGCCAGCGTTTACTGTAGAGTCCAATCTTTTCTATTAAATATTAATTTTCCACACACACGGCTTTGTTCCTTGGGTCTTTCAGTCTGATTTGAAGGTCAGCTTGTCTGCGTTTGCACCACTGTTAGAGGCCTCAGCTGCTGCAACTCTATACCATACTAATTAATGGGAGGCAGGTCATAACCCCTCCACCTCTACAGCCCCTACCCCCGAGGATTCCCCTTGGTTTTTCGTCTTTGGTAGTCTTCTGGCTCTTTTTCACCTCTATTTAGATTTAAAATCAAAACACGTCAAATTCCATAGACTCCCATATTTTGAGATTCTTTGATTAGATTTGCGCTTAATCTAGATATCCCATTTGGGAGAAATTAACATCTTCATAATATTAAAATTTATAATTCATGAACATGGTATTTTCCCCCCATTTTTTATAACATTCCAGAAACTTTACAGTAGTCTTTGTAAAGGCCTTTTAAAAAATTTATCTCGGTGAGTAGCCTTGCGGCCCAGGCGTGAAGTTTAAGGAGAGATAGGCGCTGGGCGGTGGCCGCGGCTGCAGTCAGAGCACCAGCGGGTTCCAGGGGACATGAAACGGCAGGCAAGAGATTAGAAGCCACGGGCACGGGCATGGCTGCCACCAGGTGGACACCTGTACCCTGGCGTGAGCATGGCTGCCACCAGGTGGACACCTGTACCCTGGCGTCCTGAGACCCACAGGACTGGGAGCTTCCACCAAGGCCAGAGAGCACTGAGGGGAGGCCAAACGCAGGGACTCCTGGGCACTTTAACCACCCTGAGAATCGTGAGAAGATGCCAGTTTTGTTTTTGAACCCTCCACGCGAGACGAGTGTACATCAGCAGATGCGTCTGGGTGCCCACCTGTTCACAGCGGCCCGAGGCTCCGTGCCTGGGGGTCGGGGAGGTGTATCCTCCTTCAGGGAGTCCCCCCATTCTCCGCACCAGAGCCAAGAGGCTCCACCTCACTTTGAAACATATCTTGCAGAAGAGTGAGGTCCATCGCGTTATTTAAAAGTTAAAAAAAATTCCGTGTCAAACTCCCTATGAGGTGTGGGAACCCTGCTTTTGGAATCCCACTTTGTCATCCTTTTCACTTGTTTTAGGGATATATTCTGGGCTGCTTGTATACTCATTAATTAAAAGACTTATATTTAAAATGTATAATCTTAAGCGAATTTTACTAAATGCGAGTCTTTAAGCTGATCTGTATAATTCTCCAACCAAAGTTATCAGAGACGGGACTCCTTTTATATTAAAATGGAAATTGCTCTTTTTAAAAAAAAAAAAAAAAAAGATTTATCTCTAAGGTACTTTACATTTGATGATACAGTAAATGGCATCTTTTTTTTATTGATAAAAAAAAAGCTGTGTACAATAATGCAACCAGGGGGTACAATGTGCTGGTTCCATATACAATCTGAAATATCTTTTAGAAATTGTATTTCTACTTGTTTGTTGCTGGTATGTAGAAATATAATTGATTTTCATGTTCTTACGTTGTATTCACAAGCCTTACCAAGTACTCTATGACTCCTCATAATTAATCTGAAGATTCTTTTGCATTTTTCTATGTACACAGTCACAGCATCTGTGAATAATTGCATGTTCTTTTATTTCTAGTCTTATCCTTTTTTCTCTTGTCTTGTTGTGTTGCAGAAACCTCTTATGAATATGAAAAAGTTAAGTTTTACCTTTCATAGAAATCTAAAATTTCGGGTACGATTATCTGAAATAACTGAACTGACAACCACCTGATTGATTAAAAAATGTATATTCTTAATTTGGTGGTCCCTATGTAAAGAGACTACACAAATCAAATCAGACCTAGTGCAAAAAAACACACAAACTCTTTTCTGAATTTAGAACATAATGTTATAACTTAAAATTCACTAAGGAACTTTATTTAAAATATATGTTTACTTAATACCTTTAAAAGACCCTACTATGTTCCTTGAATTATGCTGTCCTTTGTTACCTGTGGACTTTTTCAGAGTTCTTTGTTTTCTTTCTTCCCCTAAGAATATTCTCTTCCCTTGCTTCTCAGCCGCCTACCTCCCACCTGTTCATTTAGAACTTTTATGTATCTTAAAGGTAGGTGTTTGTTTAAATATCATTTCATTAGAAAAATCTTCCATGGTCCCAAGATTACATGCGTTTGTGGAGGTCTATTGTTCAGAGCTTACTCAAAATTAATTACTATGCAGGTGATATTTTAGGCACATGTGTTTTGGAAGTAAATATCGATTTGTGCAATTCTTTCATGGTTGCCTTGCCTAACGAACTCTAAGCACTACAAGGGACAGAGATTCTGTTCTGTTCATCATCGTCTCCTCCAGAGCTGGTCACATAATATGTCCTTAGTAATTGTGCATTGAATAGATAAATAAATGTACACAAGAAGTTACTTCGAGACTGATAATTATACTTTCAGCTTCACGGCCTATGTTAGGGCTGTAGATTCATCCCACACTGAATGTCTGTATCAGTGATACTCAAAACGATGTATGTCCCCAGACCAACAGTATTAACATCATCTTGGAGTCATTAGAAATGCAGAATTTCAGGCCCAAATCTACACTTACTGAATCTGTATTGTAATATGAATCTTTAGGAAATTTGTATGACGTTACTGTGGGAAGCTGCTATGGTTGGGTTTTTCCTCTCCAAAACTCAAGTTGACATTTGATCTCTAATGTAGTGCTGTTTGGAGATGGGGTCTAGTGCAAGGTGTTTAGGCCATAAGGGCAGAAACCTTCTGAACAGATGAATGTCCCCCCTCGGCTGTGAGTTCTTGCTGTCTTGGAAGTGGATTCGTTAACAGAGGATGGGTTGTTATAAAAGCGAGTTTGGCTTCCCCGAGACTCACTCTTTTTTCCTCTCTTGCCGTGCGACCTGGCACAGGCCTTTTCTGCCACATTTGACCTAGCACAAGGCCCACACCAGAAGCTGGCAAGCCAGATGTGGTGCTATGCTTTTGAATTTCCCAGCTTACAGAATCATGTGTTAAATAAACTTATTTATTTATTTATTTTTTTAATACTCAGCCTCAGGTACTCTGTTACAGCAACACAAAAAGGGATTAAGATAGAAGCCTTGCTCTGCCTGGTGCTTGTTGGATTATCTGATCTAGGATTCTTTCAGAGATGTAATCTTTTCAGGCTACACCTGACTCTTTCCAAAAAGGTCGAGAAATCCTTCAGTGTCCAGCCACTCTGCTGTCTCTCAATGTCCTGAGAATTAAGTAAACTCTGTTATTTTTCTGTTCAAAGGATAAGACTTTCCTTCAGGAACATACTTAATCCAGGAGATAGATCATCTTTCCAGAGAGGCCTAAAAACTTCTAAAGTTAAAAAAAAAAAAAAAGTCCTGGGGATATTTGTGAGACTGTTTTCACTCACAGTCTGTAGGATACTAGTCTTTTGAAATGCATAATATTTACATTACATGGCAGGATATTGTTAATGTTCTCTGGGTGTTTGAAAATAATGTATACACTGAATTTATTGAGTACAAATTTTCATGTGTATTTATTAGATCATGCATTCAAATTCAATTCTTTGCCTTTACTGAAAGTATTTACCTTGTAAGTATAATGGGGAAAAAATGGGCGAAGATTTCGTGTCTCATCTCCAGACTCTCCTGTCAGGTATTTGCAGGTTCCTCCTTAGTATCTTCAATTAGATGTCTCATAGGCACCTCAGGCTCATAATGTCTAATTCTGACTGTCCACACTTTCTCACCAGACAAGTTCTGTTCCCACTTTTACTGTGTCAGAAAGTGGCATCATGATCCGGTGTCTTGAACTATAAGCCTGAAAACAGTCTTTCATTCCTCTTTTTCCTTCATTTGCATATTTAATACTTTATCAAGTTCTGTCATTTCTAATTTCTTTTATTTATTTTTTCTTTTCTTTTTTTCTTTCTTTCTGTCTTTTTTTTTTTTTTTTTTTTTTTTTTTTGAGACAGAGTCTTACTTTTTCACCCTTGGTAGAGCTCCACGGCATCACAGCTTACAGCAACCTCAAACTCTTAGGCTTAAGTGATTTTCTTGCCTCAGCCTCCCAGGGAACTGGGACTACTGGTGTCCATCACAACACCCGGCCATGTTTTAGAGATGGGGTCTTGCTCTTGCTCAGGCTGGTCTTGAACTCTGAGCTTGGGCAATCAATCCACCCACCTCAGCCTCCCAGAGTTTGTGAGCCCCCGCACCTGGCCATTTCAAATTTTTTAATGACGCTTGAGTCTGTCCACTTATCTCTAATCCCAGTGTCACCACCTGAGTTAAGGCCACCATGATTTCACATTCTGATTGCTGTGATAGGCTTCTATGTGTCTCTTCCTCTAATCTTGCCCACCTCATGTCTGTATTCCACATCCCAGTCAGATGGGTCTTTCTGAAGCATAAATCTGATCATGTCACTTCCTCACTAAAAATGCTTTATTGACTCCCATTCACCTCATGTTAAAGTATGCACTACTCAAAATAGCTCTCATCTGGGAGGGCATGGTGGCTCATGCTTGTCATCCCAACATTTTAAGAGGCTGAGGTAGGAGGATCACTTGAGGCCAGGAGTGCGAGACCAGCTTGGGTAACACAGTGAGATCCTGTATCTTAAAAAAAAATTTAGAATTAGCTACTTGGGCCACAGAGGCAAGAGGATGGCTTGAGCCTAGGACTCAAGGTTGCAGTGAGTTGTGATCATGCCATTGTACTCCAGCCTGGATGACAGAGTGAGACCCTGTTCAAAAAAGAAAGTGAGCTGGGCATAGTCTCATGTGCCTATAGTTTTAGATATTCAGGAGGCTGAGCCAGGAGAATTGCCTGAGCCTGGGAATTGAGGATTGCAATAAGCTGTGATCACAACATTACACTCCAGTGCGGGCAACAGACTGAGACCTTATCTAAAAAAAAAAAAAATTGCCATCATTTAAAGAGAATACATTATTTTCTAAAGATGATCTCATAAAGCAGATACTAGTATAATTATTATAAAGAAAATTAGCAATAGAGAGGTTAAGCAACATCCCAATGTGTCAGTCAGTCAGGGAAACACTGAATTGTGGCATAAGGGATTTATTATGGTATTTATTACACAGTATGTATGTGTGTGTGTATTATTTACACACACATATTCATCCAAGGTCTGATCATTCAGTTTGGAAACTCATCCTGGAAAAAGTGCTTCTTACCCCATTGCTGAATATCACTATGATCTCCTTTGAAGAACACCCCTGAGGAAGCTGTGCTCTGACATCAGTGCCTAGTCCACCCTTCAAAGCACTGCTAGAGATGCTGAGGAAGGAAGCTCCGAAAGGGAGGATTGGAAGATCCCAGGGCTCACCAGCCAGTCAATACAAAAAGCCAAGCACTTTCCGGTCACCCACGTGGAACTGTGCAGGTGCTGGCAGATGCATCCGTGGGAAGCTTTTGCTGCTATGGGTCAGCAGTCAAGCATTCAGTGGTGATCCTGGGCCTGCTCCTGGTCAGAGGGGGCAGAGTTGAAAAGCAGAGCTGACCGTGAACGGGAGGAGAGTGAGGACCATCTGGGACCCTCCAGGTGCCTCTGTGTCTGCCCATCCCTACATCCTACCACGATGATGTTCAGAGGGTCATAGCTGCTGCTTCATTCCCACCTGCTAAAGCTTACCTAAGGCCTTATTTGACCAATGCTAATAGAGAACTATTCATGAAAAGAGAATGTGAAATATGGTTCTCAGAGTGATTCGGTTGATAATAGAATGACTCACCTAAAGTCATTAAGAGACAGCTTGTAGGTGTCTGAACCAGGATTTGATCCCAGGCAGCCTGGCTCAGATTTCTTTATGGCCCCCCTTATTATTCCCTTCACAGTCTATGTCCTGAGTACTTGGCTTAGCTCTGCTTTCCCAGATTCCCACTGCACATCCTGTGCCCCAGCCACACAGACCTACCTCTAGGGACCTGGTATGGGACGCTCCTCTGACATTTGGGTATGTGCTAGTTCCAGGCCAGAAACCTCTGCCTTTCCTTACCCTCTTTTTGCTCATGTGTTGTTATTTTTGAGACAGAGTCTCACTATGTTGCCCTTGGTAGAGTGCCGTGGCTCACAGCAACCTCAAACTCTTAGGCTCAAGTGTGATTCTCTTGCCTCAGCCTCCTAAGCAGGTGGGACTACAGGTGCCAGCCACAATGCCTGGCTATGTTTTTTTAAGAGACAGGGTTTTGCTCTGGCTCAGGCTGGTATCGAACTAGTGAACTCAGGCAATCCAACTACCTCAGCCTCCAGGAGTGCTAGGATTACAGGTGTGAGGCACCATGCCCAACCCCCATGTGTTATTTTGGGGGTGGTAGCTCAGGTAAGCTGTCACTGCCTTTAGAATGACTTTCCTATCCCCTATAAATGTTTGCTGGTCTCCGAGGACTTCATGTGGACCCAGGATGAGAGAGGAGGCTTGTCTGCGTCCTCACTGCTGTGCACCTGACACTTAGCACAGTGGCTAAGAAGTCCTGAATAAACAGTCACACTCTTTAGTTCCTGATCTATCTAATTTACTCTCTGGACCTTACACTCAGGTGAAGCAGGAATTTTTATATTGGCTAATGCATTCTTAGCATCTAGCACATGTCTGTTTGTATAGTCTTTGTTGAATTAATAAGCTCGAAATAGTTAGGAGAGGCTAAAAATTCAGATAATCAATAGAATATGTTCTTGACTTCGTAAATGAAGTAGACAAAGACCCTGAGTGAGAATTAACTTGGAATTGAATATTCTTCCACTAAGGTCATTGAAATCATCAATCACGCTTCCTTGATGATCTTTCATTAGTTTTATTAGTTACTACTAATAATCCATGAAACTCTGGGTTATTCTCTGTCTTGTTTTAGCGACACCACAGTAAAACTGTGACTTCTAGAAAGAATTCAAAGGTATCTAACTATGAGGTCGTGAAGAAATTATTGTTATTAGAGAAGGAGAAAAACATTTTGGCCTCCTGTGCAAATTCTTGCCGATTAGCCTGTTGGACTCGTTTACTGGGAGAGTTGCACTTAGAAGTCCTGCTTGCTCATGAGTTCTGATAAAGTCTAGGGAGTGAAGTAATTATGGTGCTTATTCAGAAGAAGGCTGCGATCCAGATGTGTTGGATATAGAAAGGTAGAGTTTCTAATGTGTTTTCTATGAAAATACACTGGTTTCAATAGGAAAACCAAAGTAAAAGAATATGCCATACATTAAAGCGAATCCTAAATCTTATAAATCCCCTATAAGAAAAAGATTAGGGGAGGAAATTACGTAAACTAGAATTTGATCTAGGAAAAGATATGTAATGTGTATTCAGTGCCTATATGTATATGCTCCAGGCGAGGGCTATGAAGAATTTGGAAAAGTAAAATCAATAGTATCAGACAGCCAAACCTTAGGAGAAGAGAAACCTTTGAGAGATAAAGGAGAAAGTTTTAAATAAGTGATTAGCATGTCATAAAGTTTTACTTCTTTTAAGATTAAATAAAAATGTTAATAAATGAGACTAGAGGTGTTAATTAGTGAGTTTACGAATCAGGGCTCTGTTTATATTCTCTTATGAAGGATAATTATTTGTTAGTGTAAGATTTTATTTCTTGATTATGAGCTCAACAAATACAAGTGTTGGCTGAGCCTCATTCAAATAGGAGATAGTTACAGTACACATACAATCATGATGATTCACATGCAGAACATTTTGTTTAAACAAATGATTATGGTTAAAGTAGAAGTATAAATACGGTCATAATTCATGACACATCGATTCTTTTTCCTGCTGCAGTCATTAGTTTTTTTCCCCTTCACAGTAACGCCCTATAACTGCAACAAAATAGATCATGACTAAAGGATTTGGTAAGACCTTGCTTTATAAGAAAACAAAAATAAACAAGACATTAAGAAAAAGTCCTGTGAGTTGCTGTGTAACAAATTTCCTATGTTTGTAGAATGGCACAGCTACACTACAGGGAGTTTAACTGTCTGAATCTTCTTTTATTTCTAAACTTGTTATATTTACATTGACATTATCTTGGTCTATATTATATAAATTAATCAGACCCAGGACCTGCATCTTAGTATCAAGGATTTCCTTTTGCTACTGTATCAAGACCTACATGATAGCTATGTGTGTATAGTCTAGCCTTGTCATGGTTACCTAGAATTGGTTACTGCTTTTTAATTACATAGTAAAACATAGGCCTCTTCAAATCAGAAGTCTATTTTTTTCATGAGTATACTGCAATAATTCTTTTAAACTAATACTTATTAATTGGGAAGGTAAGTGATAAAATAGAATGGCAAGGAATTCTGAAGTTTATGTCTTTTTGGTGTAACAGACAGTAAAGCTTATAGGTAATTGTGACACTTTTTCTGAGTGTCACACGTGCACACTCTTCTACCATACTTGCAGGTGGTAAGTCATCCTGGAGAGTAAAGATCCTTCAAATAACAGCAGCCACAGAAACAATATTGAGGTTATTCCCTTGGTTACCTCTTTACTAATTTTATGTATGTTATACGTTTATCTAACTGCCTTCACAAATACTGTGTACCAAACACCAAATTAAGTTGCTAAATGTATAAATTATGAATATCAGAAATTTTCAGATTATGACAAGTTGCAGACATAGTAATTATTCATGTGAGACATTCTGTTGGGTGATTTGAAAGCCATTAAAATCCTTCACCCAGGAATAAATCCATGCATTTACAGTCAATTGATTTTTGACAAAGAAGCCAAGAAAACATAATGGGAAAAGGACAGTCTCTTCAATGAATGGTATTCAGAGAACTGAATATCCACATGCAAAAGAATGAAATCAGACCCTTACCTTACATGGCATTCAAAAAAAACAAAACAAAACAAACAAACAAACAAACAAAAAAAACAACTCCAAATGGATTGAAGACTAAATCTAAGCCTTCAATAGTGAAATGGGTAGAAAACACAGGGGGAAAGCTGCATGACATTGGTTTGGGCAATGATATTTTTGGATATGACCCCAAAAGTGCAGTTAACACACACAAAAATAGACCAATGGGATTACATCAAACTGAAAAGCTTCTGCACAGCAAAAGAAACAATCAACAAAGTGAAGACGCAACTTATGAAAAAGAGAAGATATCTGCAAATCATACATGCGATGAGGGCTTACCAACTGAGAAGGGGGAAATACCCAAAATACATAAGGAACTCTAACAACTCAATCATAAAAAAACAATCCAATTAAAAAACAAGCAAAGATCCTGGGACTGTGGGAGGCCAACGCAGGTGGATTGCTTGAGTTTAGGAGTTCGAGACCAGCCTGAGCAAGAGTGAGACCCTGTCTCTACTAAAAATACACAGAAAAACATAGCAATCACCGGGTTGAGGTGAGAGGATGGCTTCAGTCCAAGGGTTTGAGGTTGCTGTGAGCTATGATGCCATGGCATCCTACCCAGGGCAATGGAGTAAGACGCTGTCTAAAAAAAAAAAAAAAAAGGCAAAGTTCTTGAATAGACATTTTTCAAAAGAAGACATATAAATGACCATCAAATATGTAAAAAAATGCAAAATGCTTGGCTGTCACTAATCATCAAGGAAATGAAAATTAAAATCACAATGAGCTATTACCTTGCACCTGTTAGGATGGGACTTATTAAGAAGATAAAAGATAACTAGAGTTGGCAAGGATGTGTAGAAAAGGTAACCCTTGTGCACTCTTTGTGGGAATGTAAATTAATAAGGCATTTTGGAAAACAGAATGTAGGTTCCTCAAAAAACTGAAAATACAATTATTATATGAATGAGTGATCTCACTTCTGGGTATATATCCAAAATTCCAAAATTAGTATATCAAACAGGCACTGCATTTACACGTTTACTGTAGCCTTATTCATAATGTCCAGGATACAGAATCATCTGGCTGCCTATGAGTGGATGAGTGGATGAAGAACAGGTGATGGAAAACTAGTCAGCCTTAAAAAGGATGGAAATCTGTCACATGTGACTATGTGGATGAACCTGGAGGATAGTACGTTACATGAAATAAGCCAGGCACAGAAAGGCAAATACCACATGATCTCACTTATAAGTAGAATCTAAAAAAGCCAAACTCATGCAAGGCTGATGGATGAGGGAATTGGAGCAATGTTGGCCAAAGTGTATAAAATTTCAGTTAGAGAATAGAAATAATTTCCAGGGATCAATTGTATGACATGCTGACTGTAGTAGATGACAATGTATTGTGCCTTTTTTGTTGTTGCTGTTGCAGTTTTTGGAGGGGGCCGGGTTTGAACCCACCACCTCCGGTATATGGGACCAGCACCCTACTCCTTGAGCTACAGGTGCCACCCACATATTGTGTCTTTAAAAATTATTAGAGAATAGATTTTAATTGTTCTTACCATATACAAAAAAAAAAAAAAGGTAAGTATGTGGGGTAACAAATGACAAATACCTTGATTTAACCATTCCACAATGTATAAATACATCAAAACATTGCCAATTAAAAATAAAAAAAACTAGCAGTCACAGTCACGAATTTTTGGTCAATTACTTTATCTTCAAAAAAGTACAGTGACTTAGGCAGCATAAAGAAGCGACTTTAGTAATGAATGAATGGTCAAAGGCAAAAGTAGTTTTTCTCCAAGTGGATTTTTACTGTTTAGAGAATGTTCTTTATACTTTGCTGAGTGTCCTTTGGCTAACTAGTACCATTTAAAGCACTGTCTCTGGTTTCTGTATCATGTGTACAGTAGACTATTGTTACCACCAATTCAGGCTTCTTATCAGCTTGCAATGCTGATACTTGAGGTTTAAAGGATTATCTGCCTCTATTTCGGGTACAGGTTAAAGTATCAGCATGATTTAACTTCATTTATTCCTTAATTCTGACCTATGTGTTATCGACACAGATGGTATGATCTGTCTAGTCATTAAGCATGTCTTTAATGTTGATTAATGTGCCACAGAATGTGCTAAATACTGGGGGACACAAACATGCAAGGATATAGTCTCAACCTGAAGATGGCTAGCAACTAGTAGGAGAGAAATACAAAGTAAAACTTAAAATGCAATATGGTTTCAATACTTTGAAACCTTCAACAGAAGGAAAAGGAGATGCAAAGTTAAAATATTTTCTCCCTCCCTCTTAATGTTGGAATTTTCAAACAAGCATAAAAATTGTATCTTTAACATCAGATGATATTAAATGTCCTCTGTAGTATCTGCACGATAGCCTTGACATTAGCATTTTAGGATCTGCGGTTTCATGTCTAGAGAAGCAAAAGGCAGTGAAACAGATTCTAAAATATCTTCATTCATTAACTGATCATCTTTCTTGTTTTACAATAACACAATGTTCCAAGATAAGTCAATGGTTCAAGAAACACCTATCACTTACAGCAACAAGAACAAAATGGTAGATCTGGTTAGACGTACTTTAGTCCATCCATTCATTAGCTTGCACTTTTATCTATAGATAAATGTCTTTAAGTATTTGGAAAGTCAAAAGGGGGTGTTCTGGTTAAGAATGTGAGACATGTATGTATACCCTATAAAACCTGGATTTAAATATCTATTCTGTCACACACTAGCTCTGTGACCTTGGCAATAGCTTAATTTATCAAAATGTCATTTTACTCAGCTGTAAAATGAGGGCATTTATAATATCCATGATTGACTGAGATAGCAAAGTAAATGCTACAATATCTGGCACATAGTAAGCAATGAATAAATAATGGCCATTATTTCTATCATATTATTGTTCTTGTGATTTCAGCTCACAAATTGTATTTTACTTGATTCATAACAGGAGTTTGGGTGAGAAAAATAAATCTTATTCTGCTATAAGAGCACTTGGTGAAATAGTAATACTAAAAATTGGTGTATACTGCCATATTATGGTATTCATCTATCTATAATATATCATATCTATAATATATGCAAGCTGCCAGGTAACTAATTCTGTGTTTATGTCCTCCAGGAATATTCATTTGCCCTAGAAAACATCTTGGAATACTCTGAGTTCAGATAAGAATGCTGAGTGTAAGAATGTTCATATATTCTCAGCAGTATGATGATTTGATGAATGTTTTCTACTTGCTGGAGATGATGTCTTTGGATTCCCCCAAGAATGAAAAAAATGTACCATCATTCCCATGTATGGCTATACTTCAACCACCTAGGCCTCGCCATCCATACTCAACCCAAATTACTGCTCAGATAAAGTAGGTGCCATTGGGTGCTAGCTCGTTGCTTGCCCTGAACCTGCAGTAAAATGACGTTATTGGGAGTTACTATGCCCTTGTTTTTTAAAATTACTTTTGCATTTTTATAAGCCTGAAATAAAATCCCATGTATTTTGCTGTCTATGTAACCCATTTGTAGGATGCTAATTGTTTAAAAGACATTTTTGGGGTAGCCAACATAGTTGGGAATCTATAGATCTCAAATTCAGCTTTATAATTCTAACATAACTGTCAAGTTCTACTGTCATTCAATACCAAAGACATAGTGAACACTTATTATGGGCCAGGGATACTCAACATGTAAAGATTATGAAAAGGTATAAAATATATAAAAGGGATAAAGCAGAAGTGTGAGAAAGAGTGACTGACATGCCTGGGAAGGTAAAGAAATATTTTAGGACAGAGGAGGCACTTGACTAAGGTCTAGCAGGTGAAAGCCAGATGAAGGAATGGTGGTCAGGGGCTGGACTTCAAGGTATGAAGACACTTGGCAAGTAGTCTGTGAGGCTGGAATGTTTGGGAGGAGGTGTGGCTAGAAACATGCTGAGGCCAGATCGTGACGGGCCACAGAGGTCCTTCTGGTTTATTATTTTGCAGGCAAAGGAGAACTTTCACATTTTTTGAGCAGATGAGTTACAATCAAATCTTCAACACTTCATGTGATGCTGAGTTACTGCTAGCTCAACTTGATGAACTGTGCTACTTAACAAAATCACAAATCTGACCTGTGTGTCAAAACAAAATTCTGCCCCTGAAAAGAAAAGATGTACTTTAGAACATCATTTTCTCCTTGAGCTTTCTCTCTTTCATTCCTCTTACTTTTTGTTGTTTCTAGAGGACTTAGAGAAATTCTTTTCCCTCTTTTTTTTTTTCTTTCCTCCTTCTGGTTCTGTCTTTTTCTTTCCATTAGTAGTAGCGTGAAACTCCCAGGATTTGTTGAGTATGGCCAAGCAGAGCTGGGGCTACATCCTGCAGTATGCCCTGGACATCACTGCTTTAATGATTTTGTAGATTGGAACTTTGTATACCTTTCAATGCTGTAGTATCCATATCTTCACAGTGTATCATTTCAATGCATACAATATTTTTATAATTAGGAAGCAATAGGGAATTCCTAAAATGTCCTCTTATAGTAAATGTGGTTATATTCAGTATTATTTCTGACATTAACACCATATTAAAAGCTTTATGGATTTATATCAGGCAAAATCTCTGAAATTATGGAATGGAGGTTAGATTTCTCCCCACTTGCTTAAAACAGTTCTATTAGTTTAAGAAAATATGATGGAAAGAATAGATTTTTGTTTAGAAGATCAACACATTGACCTTCATGTGTTTTTGTTACTTTTCTATGTTTTTTTTTTTTTTTTTTCTAATACAGAGGGAAATTGTTGCTGTATATTTCTTCCTGAGGCACACACTGTAAATATACGGTGAGTCAGGGAAACACTGGCAAGTTCCAAGGTTGGCAAATCTTTTTAAAAGGAAAAAGTCATCAGGAACATGAGCGTCTAAAGAAACAGATGTAAGAATTAGTTTCATAAGTTATGTTACAGAAGTTTTTCCTAATTTTCCAGTTTTAAGGAATTACGTGGGTGTAGGGATCAGGATGGTTCAGAAAGAAGGTTCTCCAGCTTTAGAAATGTAAAAAAATTCAAAAAAGGATAATGGTGAAATGACATTGTATTCAAATTTGATTTCAAAGGGATTAATTTATATCAAGCTCTGTAATTTGGCAGCATATCAACATGTGGATATTATAACTGCTTTTATTAAGCAAAATTATAACAATGTTGACAACGAGAGAAAGTAAAATAATTTTAACATTTCTACTTAAGGTTTTTTTGAGACAGAGTCTCACTATGTCACCCTTGGTAGAGTGCTGTGATGTCACAGCTCACAGTAACCTCAAACTCTTGGGCTTAAGTGATTCTCTGCCTCCCAAGCAGCTGGGATTACAGGTGCCCGCCACAATGCCTGGCTATTTTTTGTTGCAGTTGTCATTGTTGGTTAGCTAGCCCAGGCTGTGTTGGAACCCTTCAACTTCAGTGTATATGGCTGGTACCCTAACCACTATGCTATGGGTGCTGAGCCTTAAGACTTTTTTTTAAAACAGTATTATACCTTATCTACTTTAATTTTTTCTTTCTTTGTGGTTTATGGTTTGTTTCTGGTTCAATTGAGGAATTCTTTTATTCTTTAACTTATCTATGAGACAAAATTAATTTGGTATAGAACTAGAATCTTTGTTATTGCTTCCAACATATAATCACAGTTGTTTTATATAAAATCAGATAAAAAGATCAGCAGAAAATAGAGTAGAAGCTTTAGGATATGAGAATACTTAATTTAATCATGAGATTATCACTGACATTGTACATCAGAGTGAATTATCACCAATATATTAACTATACTATATTTATTAAAGTTCATATCCATATTAATAGGACTAACAGTATTTATATAAAATATATAAAAGTATGTTGATGTTTCTGTTCATATTTAAAATTATTCATAATACATTAACTATAGAACCATAAAGCAGGAAGGGGTCTGTCCTACCCACTGTGGGAACAAGCCCCTTCTGTAACGTTGCATTTCTACCTCTGCTAAATTATTCTGGGATGGGAGTCTTGCTACCTTAGGATGCAATCTGCTACACAATATGCAAAAACTGGAGTTTGAGCTACAAGCACCCATTTCTAGCTAGTGAAAGTGGCTGTGTAAGTGAAATACCAGGGGAGAGTGAAAACCAGAGACAGAGGCCTCAAGAAGCTCACCACTAGGCAGAGGGCCTCGCCAGGATTAAGCACTGACCAGAAGATTAAAATTTTCAAAGCCACAGACCCCATCACTTCCCAAGTCCCCATCACCACCTTCTGTCCCTGGCTGCCAACTTTCAAGGACCTCAGAAAAATGTTTTAACAAAATCTAGATGACTCAAGGAGCCTGTTTTTCCATAGGTTCTAGGATCAAGCTCATGTATTATCTCAGATTTGAGACAGCTTAAGGTATTTTTGTTTAGCACCCATTCACCAGATATTTAAAAACATTCTCATTGTTACAGAAATGGTTTAAGAACTGGTGGAGATGGAGGTGCTGCTTGAGTGTTGGTTCAATTATTGTGCACGTCCTGTTTCAGGAGGGAAAGAGCAGCCGATATCACTGAAGACTCACTGCCAGCTCAGGTTCTTCAGCCTTGTAAACTCATTTAATAGGGGTGTGGCAACCTTGGCACACATCTAGTGGTGAGGTGGAGCTGGTTTGTGCTGGCTCAGGAGCCAACTGTGTGTATCTCTCCTCAGCTCAGACTTCAGAGGCAACCCCTGCGAACTTGAATTGACCATGGTGCAAGTATGTATGTCATGAAAAAGCTTCAGATTTTTTTTGAATTGATTATTAAACATTTAACAGTATAGCACTGTTTAAAAAAAAAAAATCTGAGTTTCTGCAGCTAGACTATCTGGATTCAAATCCTGCCTCTTGTGATTTCTACTGTGGCCTTGGGAATGTTATCTAAGTTTTCTGTGCCTTGCTTTCCTCATTTGCAAAATGGAAAGAAAATAATACCTCCCTTATCCTGAGGTCTCAGCGTGATAATAAGTATGAACTACTTAGCAGTAGTAATGTGACTGGAGCATAGTAATCACTCCCTCCACAAATTTGGCTTTTAATATAGAAGGTACACATTTCACCAATAGTTATACTTTCTTATATTAACAAAGATTTAAATACTCCTCTGACCATTGAGAGGTTTAACCACTTATTTTGTCTATATAGAGTCAATTCATAACAGTGGATTATAGGACAACCACTGTAATATGGAAGAGCAAGAAAAAGCTCTCTTCCTTAAAGATCTTTTCCTTTTATTGAAATACTTTTCACCTGTTTCCTAAAATACCATACTTCACAGAAGAGATAGGTTTGTTTTTTTTTTTTTGAGACAGAGTCTCACTCTGTTGCCCTGGGTAGAGTGCTGTAGCATCATAGCTCACAGCAATTTTTTTTCTTTTTTTGTCGGTCAATGACCTATTTTTTATTTATTTATTTATTTAATTAAATCATAGCTGTGTACATTAATGTGATCATGGGGTACCATATGCTCAAAGCAATCTTAAACTCTTAGGCTTGAGCAATCCTCTTGCCTCAGCTCCCAAGTAGCTGAGACTGTAGGCGTTCAATACTGTACTGGGCTAGTTTTTCTGTTTTTAGTAGAGTCAGGGGTCTCGCTCTTGCATAGGCTGGTCTTGAACTCATGAGCTCAAGCAATCCACCTGCCTCTGCCTCCCAGAGTGCTAAAATTACAGGTTTAAGCCACCAAGTCCAGCCAAGAGATAGTTGTTTTTTTTTGTTTGTTTGTTTGTTTTGAGACAGAGACTCACTATGTCACCCTGGGTAGAGTGCTGTGGTGTCACAGCTCACAGCAACCTCAAACTCTTGGGCTTAAGCAATTCTCTTGCCTCAGCCTCCCAAGTAGCTGGGACTACAAGTGCTCACCATAACACCTGGATTTTTTTTGTTGGAGTTGTCATTGTAGGTTAGCTGGCCAGGGCCAGGCTCAAACCCGCCAGCCACAGTGCATGTGGCTGGTACTGTAACCACTGTGCTATGGGTGTCAAGCCCGAGAGATAGTTTTTTAACCCCAAATTAGCAATAGTTTGAAAGTACAAGTTCTACATTGGGCATGGTGGCTCATGCTTGTAATCCTAGCACTTTGGGAGGCAGAGGTGGTAGGATCGCTTGAGGCCAGGAGTTGAGATCAGTCTGGGCATCATAGTGAGACCTCATCTCACAAAAAAGTAAAGAATTAGCTGGGCATGCCTGCCTGTAGTCCGAATTACCCAGGAGGCTGAGGAGGGAAGATCACTTGAGACTGGGAGTTGGAGGCTGCAGTGAGCTATAATTACACCACTATCCTCCAGCCTGGAAGATTGAGAAAGACCCTGGCTTAAAAGCAACTAAAAAATATTTTTAAAAAGTTACAAGTTCTAGAAGGCTAGTTAACATAGTACACCTTGATTTATGAAAAAATACTAATGGTGGTCAGATCCTTTATAGTTTTGAGAGAAGGGGGAGATGGGAAAGGGAGAGTGGTGGGAGTGAGGACATCCAGGAGGAGGAAGAGGAATCCCTCCCATCCCACTCTCTTTCCCAAAGTATTTTTCTTTTTCTTTCTTTTTTTTTTTTTTGTTTCAGTTTGTTTTTTTAAAGACCCACAGAAATTTCTTTTCTTCTCTGGTTTGGAATTTTTTTCAATATCTCATAATTGTGTTTTTTAAAAAAATCTATTTCCTTGTCTGTAAGTTAATTGAAGTAACATTGGTATCTTCTCTGCCCAGAGATGCCTATATTCCCTGGCTCAGCCTCTTGATGTATCCAGCAGATGCACGGAAGGATATTTGCTGAATGGAGGGAAGCCAAGGAAAGCTAATTCTCAGTGCAGCTTCTGAAAAGATATGGGTGACTCAACACTCCTCACTCCAAAACTTTTCCCATAATGTCTGATTTATTTCACTGTGACTGTAATTCTAAGGGAGAATATACAGCTGTCAAAGTTACCAGGAACTCACACAGTAGAAGGGATCAATGCAATCACATGTCTTTTCTCTTTAAACCTAATTAATGTCAGAGAATGGAAGTGATGAAAAGTTTTACTGAGGGTCTGGAGAAAGCTAATTTTGGTGGTCAGATGCTTTATAGTTTTGAAAGAATGGGGAGATGGAAAAAGGGAATGGGTGAGAGTGAGGGTATCGGGAAGGACAGCAGGATGGTGGTGAAATGCATGGATCCCTCCTTAGAATTCTTGGGGTGATAAGATGAGGTCTGTCTGGCCTTTGGAACCAGCAAAACAGAGATGATGCCAAAGCCACTTGTTTTGAGAATATTCTGCTGAACATCTTTCTTCTTTCAGTCTAGTATCAGGAATAACAATGCATCTGTATTATGGGGAAAACAGACTTTTGTGAGGATCCTCACTTGTTTTTATGGGGAATATGTGTCCACGTTTTACACACTCATCAGTAAATATTGGGAGCACCAGCTACTTCTAAGTGGGAGCTGCATAAAATAAATTAACACACAACTGAATTTGTTTTCTTATTGACTAGTGCAAAAGACCACATTAAACGTTTAACTTAAAAAGATTTAATAGAAATAAAAATTCAAAAGGTAAAGTTGAAAGATAACAGTAGGCTAAGAGTTGAATAGGTGATGGGAAATAGATGTGAAGACAATTGGAAGAAAGCTACTTTGGATTGAAAGCGTGTTAATAAGTTATTGAAGTCACACACTTAATGGTGGAAAGAGAGGTTCTTCAACTTGGAAGAAGAAAAAATGTCAAAAGGGGGAAGTCATTAATGCTAAAGGACGGGCAGCTGAAAGGCATTGTGTTTTTGGAAGAATTTTTGGAAGTCACAAGCTATCTCCCTGGGAAATGGACTTGGCAAAATGACTAATTTTAACAAGAGGTTAACAATTCTCTCCAAATCTCGTGAAAGACTCTTTATATTTACCTCCTCAGGGTTTCAACACTTTGAAGACTCAGCAAAGAGACCGCAAAGTAAAGACGTTATGTATTTTTCCAAAACACACACTACTCATTGTAAAATTTCATGAAACATAAATGGAAAAGGTTTTCTGGGTTTCTGTTGTTGATGCTGGTTTTCATGTAACAGTTTCAAAGTTATCTGTAGAAAGGAAATAATTTTTCCCTGGGAGGCCCAACTCTGTTTCACGGTTCCTAACCCCACGGCTGAAACTGCAGGCACGATCCGACGCGTCCCGCGCTTACGAGGTGTGTCAGCCTTTTGTCAACTTCTGAAAAGCGTCCGTGGTCCCGGGAAGTTGCCCCGCACGGTGTCATCTGAGAACCCGCCCCAGTTCTCAAGGTACGGTCGTCGCACGAATCTTTGTTCCTCAACCCTGAGGTTTTGTCTGGAAGCCCCTTGTTACCGCTGACCGAGGCAGCCTCTGCGGCTGCAGGGAGGTGTCGCTCTGAGCTGCAGCCCCGGCCTCGGGGTTCGCCCCCCGCAGCGCCCCAAGTTCGCTAGCTGCTCCTCACACAGGCGGCGGCGCTGGGGCCGCTCCAAGCGCGTCGGGAAGTGTAATCTCTCCGCTAAGTACTTGGCTCTCAGTCTCCAATCACTAGTGGGAGCTGGAGAGGGCAAGTGAAAAAAAAAAAAAAAAAAAAAAAAAAAAAAATTCCAGCGCAGCCGAGGAGCGAGAGGGAAAAAAGTCCCGCGGCGGCGGCGGCGGCGGCAGCGGAGCGGCCCGAAGTGGACGGCGCGGCCGGGCGCGGGGCGCTCGGTGCGGGCGCGCGGAGCCGAGTCGCGGGGCCTGCGCGGGGCCCGGGGCGGTGCGGGGCCGACGGCGCCGAGGACGCGAGCGCCGGGAGCGCAGCGGCGGGTAAGGCGCGCGCGGGGGAGGTGGCGGCGGGCCGGGTGCCCGTGCGGGTGGCCGGGTCTCCGCGCGCTGGGGGCGCCGAGCCGGCGCGACCGGGCGGGCAGAGGGGCGGCACGGGCGGGAGGCTGCCGGGCGCCGGGGGACGGAACGCCGAGGGTGAGGACCGCGGCGGGCGGCTCAGGCGGCGGCCGCTCGGCTTTGTGCGCGGGCGGCTGTGTCGGGACCCCGAGGCCTCGTGCCGGCGCTGCAGAGGAGTTGGGGCAGCGGCGGCGGCGGGCGGGACACGTGCTCCCGGAGCTGGGCTGGCGGGGACCAGGGACCTGCACGCGCAGGGATGGGGCGCGAGGGGACCTGAGGGCAGTCGCGGCACCCGGGAAACGGGGGGTAGCGCGGCGGGCTGCGGCGGGGAGGATGGGGACGGGCCGGCGACCAGGACCCTCACCCCGGTGCCCCCGGGGCCCTGCCACCTGCCCCGGACGCCTCCCGAGACCCAGCCTCGCAGAGGGAGAAATACGCAGCGGGCTGGTCCCGGCGCCGGGACCGACCGGGCTCCGTCTCCGCCGCTGTTGCCTTGCCGGTCTCGCTCTCTCAAGTTCTGACTCTTTCCTTCTCTCTTCCTCTCTTTCCCTCCCATTAAATCGTCCCCTCTCTCTCTCTCTCTCTGCTCGTCTCCTCTCCCCACCTCCTCCTCTGGCTCCTGGGGGTCCCCTCCTCTCCGCTTTCTTTGCGTCTCTCTCTCATTTGGAGAGGTTTCTGCTACTGTCCCCCTGGCTGTGCTCTTCCTTATCCTTTGCTCCTTGCAGCCATCTCCCCACTTGTTCCAGTTTCTGTCCACGACCCCTATTTCTGTCTGTCCTTCGAGTTGTAGGGATTTCAGACATAAAAGATCCTCCGGAAGTTGCCCTGTGCGGTGGGCGACTCGCGTCTGCGAGCTGCGTCCTGCAGCTGGACGCCGGGTCCGGCGCGCTTGTCCCGAGTGGGAAGGCTGCGGCTTCCTTGAGTTACTAGGAACTGCTCCTAGTCCCCTTTCCTCCAAGGTGAGCTCAGTGACTATGAGCAGCCTCAGAGGAGAGCTGGTTAATTGCTTCCAACATTCAGAGAGAATGTGCCGAACCCATCTTGGGAGAAGCAGATCCACCTGAGAAAAGGTTCCTGCATTCTGGAAAGAAACGCCAAAGGCTCCACTGGTAATGAGAGGGTTCAGCTTAAAAAGTATTTGAAAATAATTTGAAAAAGCATTTAATGGAAATTTCTTGCTATGCTAATTGATGCCAACTAATCTCTGTTTTCTTCCATATATTTTTAGGATTCCAGTAACAATTTTCCTAATTATTTTGGGAAAGTTATGGGAAATGTCAGCCGGGACATTTGTATTTTAAAAAATGTTTAGTCTGTGTACTTTTATACCTCTTTACACTCTCATGATCAAGAAGAATTATTTCTAACTGTAAAGAAAATAGTAAAGGATTTGTCAGTCATTTTAAAACATGAGACATTCTGGGTATCAATCATTTCTTTGGAAAACATTCCTTAGAGGGATGTTTTGGAGGATATTACACTTTAGTGAAACATGCAAGTTATTACACACTTAGATCATTGTGTGATGCAAAAAAAAGTTTGTTGTAAACAAATCATAGTAGTGATGGCTTTTTATGGGAAACATAGCTGGGAAATTAATTGCTCTGATTTTCACTGCTTTCTTTAGTCCTGCATAATGTACCTTTGTTTTTAGCAAAATATGCCCAAAGGCTGCAAACCTTGATACAGTGTGTTATTTGTTCAATCTGAATTGCCATTTAGAAAACCAACTTTTCCTTTTGGTTACATGATATAAGTTGATATGATCTCATTACTCATGTGCTACGGGCTGCTGATGAATTTTAATGGCACCGATTTGTGATTTTAAATCAAAATGTTAGTTTTTGGTGAGTTAAAAATCTTGATTTATGTCATGTTAGTGAATCATCACTATTTATAGAGCTTTGCCACCTTGTCCTGCCAGGTGCTGCCCCACACCTAGTCTAGGCAGGGTTGTCTGAAATTCCCAGCTGGATTATTGTCCCTGAGTGACGTGCTACCAGTACTCACTGGCCTGTTCCTGTATGTCTCTCAAAATGTTCCAGTCATCAAATCATATTTATTAAAAGGAAATTGACTTAAGTTTTTCCTCATAAACTTTGAAAGCTGTGTGAGATGGCCTGATAAAGTATTTTTATTACAGTAAATTCTCATTTTATTATTATTTGTTTAAAAGTATACAGCGATTTAAAATGTGGTTATCTTTTGGTACTGTAGAATCTCCCCCACTCTTAAAAGTTCCTGAGCATTCAACTCACATTCATCATCCAGATCTCTCCAAATGTAAAGTTAGTTGTCACCTACTCCAGACTAGCAAAACTTTGCCTAATTTTCCTAAGTCCTCTGATCTCCATTCTCAGGCTTCTGGGTACACTCCTCTGGATGCTCACCTCCCTGCTGTGTGATTACTTATTGACTCTTCCTCTCTGGATATTATCTTGCGGTGAAATAATATTCCTTTTTTCACTTTTTCTGAATTTCAGATGTCTAGCATGGTGCCTGACATGTGATAGATACTGAAGAATGATTGGTTCTTTTTCAGTTTGTCTCTAGTTGTGATACAGACTCTTTGCAGATGCGATAGCATTAGGGAGATGCCTTAGCATGGGAGAATGACAGATCATAGACTTGGGAATGAAAGAGTCTTGGAGAGCATTTCGTGACACATACTAATGTTAAAGATGAAAAGGATGAAACTCAGAGTTTAAAAACCATGCTCAGAGATAGACAGTGAGGCCATGCTCAGAAATAGACAGAATTAAGACCTTGTGCTTTTTCATGGTTCCACAGTTCTTTTCATTGGAATAATGCTTGCTTCTTTTGCTAGAGTTGGGTAAATGTGTTTATGATTACAAGGTAACAATTATAATCTGAATATCTGAATGTTGAAGATTTATTTTCATATCAACCATAAAAGCCATGCATGAAATTTATCAATTTGTGATAACTGATGATCATTTGTGATGTGTATGCAGAGAGATAACATTTATCTTTCTGAACACTGACTCCTAAAGTTGCTTTTATATGCTAGGCATTGTTCTGGGTGTTAACTATGTCCTCTTGGGCAGAACAATTATTTCTACCTGCAAAGAAGATTCAAACTTTCTGGACTTTTGTTTTCTCTTCTGTAACTTTCTCTGTGTGTGTTGAAGGGGGTGGGGGAGAACAGAAAGGAAGTTTGGACCAGATTAGTGGGCCTTTTTGAAGTTTTTCTTCAGAGACCACCAGCTTCACTCTCAGAACAACTGCAAGTCCATCTGTTTGAAATATCAGGCTTTTCTGTAAACTTTTGTTTGCAGAAAGGGTGGCACAGCTTTAAAAAAGCTTGAAAACCACTTGTTGCCTTCCAATCTCTCTTCCAATTCTTGAATTTCATAATTAAGATAATTTCTAGCTTTTATAGGTGGTTGTTCGGAGGATGGTTGGTAAATTATTAAGGTCAGAAGGAGAAACTGATTTTGCCTGAGAGATATTCATTTCAAGTTTCTATACACTGAAATTGAGGTGATGGTAGAAATTTGAGGTGATGGTGGAGATTAGTGGAAAGATTGGACAGAATTCAAGAAAGGGGGGAGCTGGGGCTAGAGATGTAAATTAAAAATTAATTTACGTTGAATTATTTAAACTGAGGGAAAAGAAAACTTTTCTTAGGGATAGAGGGTTGAGAAAAATAAATGAAGATTTAGGAATGGAGAAGAAAGACATTTTGGTCTGTTATTTCTGAGCACTTTTTAATCTCATCTGCAGCAGTAATATGATAGAGGATAATGCATAATTTATAACAGATAGTTATTTGTTTTTATGATTTAGGGCATCCACTTACGTACCAATATCCTAATTACATTCACTTTTACTTAAATACATGTGTGCCTACTGTTTGCCCGGCCCTGTTGCACACTGTGGGGGACAGTGTGTCCATAAAGAGACGCAAGGTCCTGACTGTTGTGGACTCACATTCTAGGGCAGTGGTTCTCAACCTTCCTAATGCCATGGCCCTTTAATACCATTCCTGTGGGTTGGGGCCCACAGGTTGAGAACCGCTGTTCTAGAGAATGAAATCATAATGCATTGTGAACAAACACACTGAAAAGATAATTTCCAGTAGTGAAAATTGCCTTTAATATAACAAAACAGGGTAATATGACAGTGAGTGGCTGGGCTGTTTTATATAAGATGGTCAAGGAAGGGCTCTCCAAGGACATTCCTGAATAACAGGAAAGACCCAAGAAGATCTGGAAGAACTTTCTGGCAAGCAGGGCACGCCCAGTGGCCAGGGTGGTTGGACTCAGGCAGTTAGGGAAAGGGGTAGGAATAAAGTCAGGGAGATGGCCAGGCCACTGGTATAAAGTAGGTGTTTTAGTCAGAGTTCATTTTATTGAACACCCTGGAGGATTTTAAAAGGAGAAGTGAGTAAATATGACTTATCATGTCTGTCTGTGATGTGAGCAACAGTGTTGAGGTAAGACAATGTGGGAGGCTGCGGAAATGATGCATCTGAGGGTTTGGTGGCTAGGCCAAGGGTGGAGCCTGGAGACATTTCTCAGACATTGTTCTTATCATGGAATAGGAGAATCATTGAGTTGGATCATCCTTTTCCTTTTCCTTTTTTTTTTTTTTGCATTGATCTACATTGTAGCAGTACACTTTTACATTTCAGACCTCAGCATTCTCTTAACAGTTCTCTTTAACTTTCCTTCAGATATCTCATGGGCTGAAAGCTTCTTGCCCACGGGAACCTGTAGTATGTCCTGGGACGTGCTGTGGGATGGTTCTTATGCCTGAAGATGATCTCTGCGCTACATGGGAACGTGCGGCTGTTTCTGGACAGTGGAGTGGAGAGCATGTTTGGCCTAATGTCTCTTCATTTTTAAAGTCTGTGTCTGGGTACAAAGGGAAAGAAGCAAGGCAGAATTCCTCTAATCAAGTTTTGAGTGTCATGTTTCTTTAACCCTCTTTGAAAACTCTGGACACTTCTGGGAAGACTTCACTATAAAGCCCGCGTTGTTAGGTCTGGATCTCACCTGTTGTATCCCAGCTCCTTGCCAAGTCCTGGGACGTAACACAAGGAGGCAGTCAGTCAGTAGTTACGGGGTGCTGTTGGATGCCCTCTCTTAGAGGAGTTTTGATTCAGGGGATTTTATTTTTCCTGTCTTACAACAAGTATATGGCTACATGTGGCTCCAGCTTTAGAAGATACTAAGTAGCAAGTCTGGGAAATGATTTTTCTGGATATTGTATTTACTTATTGGCTAAAGGAAAAAAGATACAATCCAGGGTAGCTCTTTATAACATTTCTTGCCTGGCTGTCTTGAGATAAACATTTTAGTCATTTTTATAGCGGTTAGATAGATATGGACTTAAACAAGTACAGACATATCTGTCACTGGTTAATTTGATGATTTACAAATCTATTATAAAATGATTCCAAGGAAGTCTGCAATGATGGTGTCTTTGTGTACATTAATCTCTTGATAGGAGTCAGTGACTTTTATCTAACTAATACACTTTACAGCCATCTATGAAAGGTACTAAATTATCACTAGATATTTTTTCTTAAGCTACTATTCTGCTTTTGTCCAATACACATTTAGCCATCCTAGCCACGTACTGCGAGATTATCCTAAAATCCTTTCCCTTATTACAGAATGTAGTGCATTACGCAAATGGGGTTACAAATAATGTGGCATCACTTTTTTTTTTCTTTTTTACTACACATAGCACTTTTCTTCCACTCTTTCTTTTGGTCCTTTTAAATTTGTCAAGAGTCCTTTCTGTCTCTGAACCTTTTCTTGTTCTGTGCTGCCCCATTATGCCAGACTTCTGGGCATTATTTTCATTGACTTCTGTGTCAGATACATTCGCCCGGCTGGAACCATTTTCAGCTCTTCCACTTGATGCTATCTACTCAGGAAAATAACCTGGATGAAGCACTTTGACCACTAGCTGACTTAATTCACTGGGAGCCCGGCAGGACAGATGAGGAAAGGTGGAGAGTGAGGATGTTTCTTCTCGTTGCCCTTTCCTTGTCTGATCAACGTGATTCCGTACTAAAGTCTCTGTTCCTCTCAAGGTGGCCTTTTCGGTATACTTTTCTCCTTCCAGAATCTGATAATCAGTGGAATAACCTCTCTGCTTTTAGTAACCCTAGTTTACTGCACTGCCTTGGGGCTTCTTTTACTCTCTTGCCTGGGCATTATTAAATTATCTGTTTATAAGTAAGCCCTCCTCAACTTACAGGAGCTGTATCGTCGCGGTCCCATTTTCTGTTGATTCAGCTTCTGCAAGCTGCCTCCTTTCTGGAGATTTTTGAGTTGGTAGGAGCAGTTAGTCCTCCTCCCCTCTGGTGGACATCTGCTTTCCACCCCAAATTGTATGCTGTTGTCCGTGCAGCAATGGCACACGCACCTAAGTTGTGATTATAGAAGAATGTTATGGTCAGTTTATTGGTTTAATCTTGTTACTGGATAGCCTGTGTAACTTCTGCGTATACACTTCATTTCATTTACCCTTTTATTCATTCATGAATGCAGTGCATTTTAGTAGAGTCACTGTTTAGGGCCATCTTGGTGCTAGACTTCAAGGATATGACAAGGTAGATGTTTGCCTCTATTTGGAATGAGGACTGGGGAGAGAGCGGGAAATAAACAATAAAACATAATATTTACAAACCAGATTTGTGTTCAGGGCTCTAAGGAAATAAACAGGGTACAGTACAAGAGAGTAACAGGAGGAGCTGTCACTTGCTTAAGGTCACAAGCAGCTGGAAAGCAGGGCACGTCTGAGTGGCTGCCGTTAATCTCCATGTATTACGCAGGCTCTTGGTATGTGAATTTTAAAAGCTTTTCTCAATGACACAAACAATGAATCTTCTTGGCAGGGAAATTAGAAATTATAGATAAACCTTAAAATAAATTGCTTTATGCCATTACCTAAAATTAATAGTTTGATTTATATATGTGTGTATATATCCCTCAAGAATTTTCTTGTGCATTTTGTGTTTTGAAACACAAAGATTATGTACATTATTTTGTACCTTGCGTTTTTTGTTTAACCATGTGTTGCTTTTTAAGATGTACTTACCATATAATCTGACAAAGATCACCAGGTTTCTTGTGTCTTGCTTGTTGTGTTTATTAGGCTTTCTAAAAAGTTTGATAAGCATGAAGAAGAAACTGGAGCCAAGACTCTTGCCATACAAATAACCTGTGGAAATTCGGAGGCCACTGATAGTACAGAATGGCCAAAGTCAGGCAGATTATCTTATCAAAATTTCTTTGAGAGGGAGGGGGTGGGGTCTCTGTGTGGCACATCTTCTGTCCTCAATGAATCTCCAATTAAAAAAAAAAAGAAAATTTCTGTGAATTATGATGTATAATAAAATTGTTATAATTAAATGACAACCGAGAGGGAAAGCAATTTAATCGGAATTCTCTGGTTTAATTGAATTCTAGAATTTTTTTTTTTTTTTTTTTTGCAGTTTTTTTTTTTTGCCAGGGCTGGATTTGAACCTGCCACCTCTGGCATATGGGGCCAGCGCCCTACTCCTCTGAGCCACAGGCAATTCTAGAATATTTTTAGGGCCAAGACCATTGCTGGTTTATCACATACTAAATGAAAAATTGGGACTGGAGGTAATATGCACTATTTGACTAATCCAGATAAGCCATTTACATCTAACGATATGTTCTACGTGATTGCCTTTGCTTTCCCGGTGTGTTACGGGACTGTGGTTTCCTGGAGTGTTAGGTGTGCTGCCCGAGAAGGATCTCCTGGTGGCACCATAGCCTAGCAGAGGTGTCCAACCTTTTGGCTTTTTCTGGGCATCTTGGAAGCACAAGAGTTGTCCTGGGGCACACACAAACACTAACGAAAGCTAATGAGCAAAAAAAAAAAAAATTGTTTTTTTTTTTTTTTTTTTGTGACGTCCACACCACAGATAAGCAAAAAGGCTCTGACATAACCTGCAGCCCTCCTGGGCCACAGATTGGACACATTAACGTGGGGACTCTGGAGTTTGGATTTGAACTTGGCTCTATCACTTTCTCGCTGCGAGACCCTGGGCTTGTTATGGAACCTTCTGTGTTGCTGTTTCATCCTCTGTAATGACAATAATAGTATAGTAAATATTCATAAAGTGTCTAGAACAAGTTACTAGGCACATCGTAAGCACCACAGACGTATTTGGTAAATGAGTAAATGAGCAACAAGGTCTGAGAATCGCTGTTTTTAAGTTGCAGACTTTTTTGAGCCCTTACTATAATAATGTGCATTGTTGACAGTCCCTAAAAGGGGTATGTGACCATGAGACACTTATTTTTCCCTGAAAATATTGGATTCATGTCCCTCAGAACACTTTATGGTGGAAAAATTTGATACAAATAATTGAGTAAACATTTTCACCAGTTCATTATCTCATGAAAGGAAGGGGTCCTTCTTGCTGCCAGGACTTGTTTCCATACCTCACACACCTTATCATAGAGTAGGGTCCCAGTTTCTGGTTTTCTCTTTTAAGTTCTTTTTTTAAAGGTAAAAATGAATATTTTATTTTATTATCTAAAGAAAGACTTTTAGCCATTATACCTGTGAGTACATACTGGGCCTCTGTAGCTCTTTGTATAATATTTTCTAAAAAGCTATTGTTATTTTTTTCCTTATTATAAAGAGTACTGTTTTTTGAAGTGAATCGGGAAACAGGGAATTTTAACAAAACAACTCACTTTTTTTGTTATTGCACAGAAATAGCCACTAATTAACATTTTTGAGTCTCTTTCTTTACAAAATTGGGAGCATAATATAATGTGGTTTTGTGTCTTTCCTTTCTTTTTCACTTGACTTTATTTATATAATACTCTCTGTCCAAGACATGCAGTGATTTCTGGCCTTCAGATGATTGGTAATCTACATTTCAAAAGAGCTTCCTTCCTTACCAAATTCTGTGGCCAGAGACAATATGAAAATAAAATGGTGTATCTAGAATGAGTTTCTCCCTCATTTTAAGTCTTCTCAGAAATTGGAACCACCTGGTAAGCAGTTGGCAATTCGGTTTTAAAGACCTGGAGTAGGTGACCTCAGGTTGCTTCATTTTTATGAGTCATTCCAGTGTTCCAGCAAATAGCCAGATGGACTCAGAAGAATCTATGACCAGGCTGTTTTTGAGGTATTACTTACTCATCCTGAGTGACTGTGAATGAATTTATATCATGTGAGATTAACTAGGAAAAGTTAAACAGGGAAACCCAAATTATTCCAAAATAAATTTAATTGAACTACTATATAATTTTAAAATGGTTCCCTCCATAATGCAGGTAGGATTCTAATACTATACACATGTGGGTGAACAAACATTATAAGTTTTAACCTGTCCTACACTTTTTGGTAAGAAATATTACTGAATTTGTACGACAGTATATAATGTGGACACTTTAAGCATACTAATTGTTATGAGTTTTACTTTGTATACTTCATAAATGATGCTGTAGTGGTTAAAATTTATCTATCATTAAGTTGTTTTCATTCAAAAGTCCTTATTCAACAGCTTTGAATCTTCATCTCACTCAAGATTAAATCACTCCTTTAAATACTTATCTTTAACATCTGTAGCAAATGAAAATATTTAAACCCTCTCTGAAGAGGAAAACCATGCTACACTGTTTAATTGAATTAAATTAGTTTTTCATGAAAATTTACCTAGGAGCTGTTTCTGGAACCAATTTGGAAAATGATCTTTGTATGCTGTAGCATTTATGTTTGATTATGTTTTTCTTAGCAATTCTCAGCGGACCCGATTCAATCCTTTGCTTCAGTCATCAAACTCTTGTGATTTTTGTAGGCAAATTATGTATTTCCTACCTGATAATTAACACGTATTTGTGGAATAATGCATGCTTCCTCCTTAAATATAGATGTTATAAAAAAATTCTTAATTGAATAACAAGATTATTTGAATTTTATCATTTTCGCATTCTGTGGAGTATGTTAAAATTGAGATGAACAGCTACATATAAATTAACTTCTTCCAATAGAAGTTTTATAGAATTTAACTTTTGACACATTTACTAATAAAAGCAGCTGCAGTTTGTAAATGTGGCAGATAATCCAGTACTTTTTGTAAATATATTACCTTGAAGTATTTTAGGCATGTTAAAGGTTTGGTGCAGTACATTTTCTGCGTCCTTTATTAATTCAGTCTCTTTGTTTTACAAAGCCATAAGGTATTGAAAATGGCTTTGAAAAAGTCAATTTTCAAGCTTTTTAGCTGTTCAAATTCACCCTTTGTGATCAGCATGGGTTCGATGTAACACATTTAGTGTAAGGTCCATAACTTAATGCTTATTTCTTGAATTCTTTATATTTAACAATTTAAAGATAAAACTAACCTCCTTTAAAAAATATTTTTGCTTTATCGACTGCAGTCTGAATGCTGGAATTGTAGCTATTTTTCCTCTCAACGCTAAGAATATATGAAAGCTCATCTGCTTTCTCTGCGCCTCACCTTCCCACTTTGCCTCTCCCTCTTCCCTTTTTCTCTTGCTCACTTTTGGGCTTGATTTGAAAACACTGATTTCCGTGACTCCTTTTTCTCTGAGACAATTAAAACCACTCATTTCTATTCTGAATATTGAGAACACTTCCTTGCGAGCTTCACCATTCTCTCTCTGACTGACTGGGGTTTTGACTAACTTAAAGTGGCTGGGATGATGATTTAGCATTTCATAGGGACAATCTTAAAAATATTTTTATAATAGGGCAGTGCCTGTGGCTCAAAGGAGTAGGGCACTGGCCCCATATGCTGGAGGTGGCAGGTTCAAACCCAGCCCCGGCCAGAAACTGCAAAAAAAAAAAAAATTATAATAAACTGAAAATATTAGTGTGGCAAGATACACTTACTTTGTTATGAAATCATTTATTTGATTATGCAGTTTCACTCCACATGTTTTTATGAAATGTTCATGGTTTAAACATTGAGAGAAATGTGTTTCTAGGGGAGAAATTACCAATGCCATGGATACATATTACATAACCTACATTG
>CAUYPK010086958.1:0-46056 GCA_963574355.1 Loris lydekkerianus | reverse complement strand
CTGGTCTTGAGATTTTGTGATATAGGCTAGTCTCACTGGAGTTAAATGATATCTCAAAGTAGTTTTGATTTGCATTTCTCTGATGATTAAAGATGACGAGCATTTTTTCATATGTCTGAAGGCCGTGCGCCTGTCTTCTTTAGAGAAGTTTCTCTTCAAATCCCTTGCCTAGTCTGTGATGGGACCCTTGTTTTTTTCTTGCTAATGCGTTTGAGTTCTCTGTGGATTCTGGTTATTAAACCTTTGTCAGCGATACAACCTGCAAATATCTTCTTCCATTCTGAGAGCTGTTTGATTGCTTTACTTACTGTGTTCTTGGCTGTGCAGAAGAATACATATACTTCTTATCAGCCCATGGAACATACTCCAAAATCAATTACATCTTAGGTTACAAGTCTAACCTCAGTAAATTTAAAGGAATAGAAATCATTCCTTGCATCTTCTCAGACCACCATGGAATAAAAGTTGAGCTCACTAACAACAGGAATCTCCATACTCATACAAAAACGTGGAAGTTAAATAACTTTATGCTGAATGATAGCTGGGTCAGAGATGAGATTAAGAAGGAAATTGCCAAATATTTGGAACAAAACAACAATCAAGACACGGATTATCAGAACCTCTGGGATACCGCAAAGGCAGTCCTAACAGGGAAATTTATAGCACTGCAATTTTTCCTCAACAGAACGGAAAGAGAGGAAGTTAACAACATAATGGGACATCTCAAGCAACTGACGAAGAACATTCCAACCCCAAACCCAGTAGAAGAAAAGAAATAACCAAAATTAGAGCAGAATTAAATGAAATTGAAAACAAAAGAATTATACAACAGGTCAATAAATCAAAAAGTTGGTTTTTTGAAAAGGTCAATAAAATAGATAAACCTTTGCCTAATCTAACCAGGAAAAAAAAAGAGTAAACTCTCTAATTTCATCAATCAGAAACGACAAAGATGAAATAACAACAGACTCCTCAGAAATTCAAAAAATCCTTAATGAATATTATAAGAAACGTTATTCTCAGAAATATGAAAATCTGAAGGAAATTGACCAATACTTGGAAGCACATCACCTTCCAAGACTTAGCCAGAATCAAGTTGAAATGTTGAAAAGGCCCATATCAAGTTCTGAAATAGCATCAACCATACAAAACCTCCCTTAAAAGAAAAGCTCGGGACCAGATGGCTTCACGTCAGAATTCTACCAAACCTTTAACAAGGAATTAGTACCTATATTACTGAACCTGTTCCAAAATGTAGAAAAAGAAGGAAGACTACCCAACACATTCTATGAAGCAAACATCACCCTGATCCCCAAGCCAGGCAAAGACTCAAAAGAAAATTATAGACCAATATCACTAATGAATATAGGTGCAAAAATATTCAACAAGACCCTAACAAACAGAATCCAGCAATACATCAAAGAAATTATACATCATGACCAAGTCGGTTTTATCCCAGGATCTCAAGGCTGGTTCAATATCCGTAAATTTGTAAGTATAATTCAGCACATAAATGAATTAAAAAACAAAGACTGTATGATTCTCTTAATCGACAGAGAAAAAGCTTTTGATAATATCCAGCATCCCTTCATGATCAGAACACTTAAGAAAATCGGTATAGAAGGGATATTTCTTAAACTGATAGAGGCCATCTACAGCAAACCCACAGCCAATATTGTATTGAATGGAGTTAAATTGAAATCATTTCCATTTGATCAGGAACCAGACAAGGCTGCCCATTGTCTCCACTGCTCTTTAAAATTGTAATGGAAGTTTTAGCCATCACAATTAGGGAAGAAAAGATGATCAAGGGTATCCATATAGGGTTAGAAGAGATCAAACTTTCATTCTTCGCAGATGATACGGTTGTATATCTGGAAAACACCAGGTATTCTACTGCAAAACTCTTAGAAGTGATCAAAGTATACAGCAGTATCTCAGGTTACAAAATCAACATTCGTAAATCGATAGCCTTTATATATACCAACAACAGTCAAGCTGAAAAAGCTGTTAAGGACTCTATTCCATTCACAGTAGTGCCAAAGAAGATGAAATATTTGGGGGTTTATCTAACAAAGGACATGAAAGAGCTCTATACAGAAAATCATGAAACTCTAAGAAAAGAAACAGCCAATAATGCTAACAAATGGAAAAACATACCATGCTCATGGCTGGGAAGAATCAACATTGTTAAAATGTCCATACTACCCAAAGCAGTATACAATTTTAATGCAATCCCTATTAAAGCTCCACTGTCATACTTTAAAGATCTTGAAAAAATAATACTTCGTTTTATATGGAATCAGAAAAAATCTCGAATAGCCAAGACATTACACAGAAATAAAAACAAGGCAGGAGGAATCACGCTACCAGACCTCAGAGTATACTATAAATTGATAGTGATCAAAACAGCATGGTACTGGCACAAAAACAAAGAAATGGATGTCTGGAACAGAATTGAGAACCAAGAGATGAATCCAGCTATTTACTGTTATTTGATCTTTGAGAAGCCAATTAAAGACATTCCGTGGGGAAAAGGTTTCCTATTTAACAAATGGTGCTGGGTGAACTGGCTGGCATCCTGTAGAAGACTGAAACTGGACCCACGCCTTTCACCATTATCTAAGATAGACTCTCACTGGATTAAAGATTTAAACTTAAGACATGAAACTATAAAAATACTAGAAGAGAGTGCAGGGAAATCCCTTGAAGAAATTGGTCTGGGTGAGTATTTTATGAGGAGGACCCCCGGGCAACTGAAGCAGCTTCAAAAATACACTTCTGGGACCTGATCAAACTAAAAAGCTTCTGCACAACCAAGAACACAGTAATTAAAGCAAGCAAACAGCCAACAGAATGGGAGAAGATATTTGCAGGTTATGTTTCCAACAAAGGTTTAATAACCTGAATTCACAGAGAACTCAAATGTATAAGCAAGAAAAGAAGAACTGATCCCATCGCAGGCTGGGCAAGGGTCTTGAAGAGAAACTTCTCTGAAGAAGACAGGCACACGGCCTACAGACATAATGAAAAAATGCTTATCCTTAATCATCAGAGAAATGAAAGTCAAAACTACTTTTAGATATCATCTAACTCTAGTAAGATTAGCCCATATCACAAAATCCAAAGACCAGAGATGTTGGCGTGGATGTGGAGAAAAGGGAACACTTCTACTCTGCTGGTTGGAATGCAAATTAATACATTCCTTTTGGAAAGATGTTTGGAGAACAAATCAAGATCTCAAAATAGATCTACCATTCAATCCTATAATTCCTCTACTAGGCATATACCCAGAAGACCAAAAATCACATTATAACAAAGATATTTGTACCAGATGTTTATTGCAGCCCAATTCATAATTGCTAAGTCATGGAAAAAGCCCAAGTGCCCATCAATCCACGAATGCATTAATAAACTGTGGTATATGTACACCATGGAATATTATGAAGCCTTAAAGAAAGATGGAGACTTTACCTTTTTCATGTTTATTTGGATGGAGCTGGAACATATTCTTCTTAGTAATGTATCTCTAGTATGGAAGAAAAAGTATCCAATGTACTGAGTCCTACTATGAAACTAATTTAGGGCTTTCACATGAAAGCTATAACCCATGTATAACCTAAGAATAGGGGGAAGAGGTAAAGGGAGGGCAGGGTGGGCAGAGGGAGGGTGATTGGTGGGATAACACTTGCGGTGCATCTTAGAAGGGTATGTGTGAAACTTAGTAAATGTAGAATGTAAATGTTTTAACACAGTAACTAGGAAAATTCCAGGAAGGCTATGTTAAGCAGTGTGATGAAAATGTGTCAAACTGTCTATAAAACCAGTGTGTGGTGCCCCATGATCGCATTAATGTACACAGCTATGATTTATTAAAAAAAATTATCATAACAAATTTATTGCTTTTGTCTCTGTTAGCTAATGGAACCAAATGATAACACAAAGGTTTCATACTTTCCCACCTGTGGAATTAGATCACCTTGTGGTCCAGTCCTTAGATTAAGGTTCAGTGGATAGAATTTGTATCTGTCTTTCAAGTTTGTCCTTGAAGTAGAGAGTTACTGCCAGGCCCATGTAGATTCTCAAACATCTTCAGGGTTCTAGTCTACTCCAGACAGGTTATGTGGTAGTCTACTCCAGACAGGTTATGTGGACCCCATAAACTTGAGGCCAGCTGGAACAGATCAGAAAAGATTGCTTGAAACAATTTGTTCATTGTTCCTTGGATTGGCTCCCTCTCTTACTCAGCTGTTTTTGGTCTTAACCAGAATCAGTATGGAGTTAATACTGATTCTCATATCACAGCACATCCAACTTCAGACTCTGAAGAGAAATCTCTCTTTTTTAAAAATTTTATTTCAGATTAAGTTGAGCATACAAACCATTAATGTTTGCATTTAGGTAAAGTTCAAGTTGTAGTTGAGCCTTTCATCCAGGGGGTGGGCTGTATACCCTTAAATTGTGCCCGTTAGGTGAAAGTTTACCAATCCCCTTCTTCCTGACTGTGCCCCCCCTCCAGCTTGAGTTTAATTGTGTTTTTTTCTCATGTGGGCATGTAGTTATCTATTGGTATCATCTTAGTATGAAAATAAATCTTTTTTTTTTTTTTTTTTTTTGAGTTCAAGTCTCACTTTGTTGCCCTTGATAGAGTGCTGTGGTATCATAGCTCAAAGCAACCTCAAACTCTTGGGCTTAAGGCACTCTCTTGCCTCAGCCTCCCAAGTAGCTGGAACTACAAGCGCCCACCACATCGCCTGGCTAGTTTTTTGTTACAGATGTCATGGTTGTTTAGCTGGCCTGGGCCGGGTTCAAACCCACCAGACTTGATGCATGTGGCCAGCACTGTAACCACTGTGCTATGGGTGCCGAACCCAGAAATCTTATTAAAATGTATGAATACGCCTAGCAAGTTTTCTATATGTAGAACATAGGTCTTTTCTAACTTCCAAATAGGCTGAGCTCTCAAATTTAGTCAGTATCTTACATATTTAGAATCTAGAGTATTTTTCTTTGTGTGAAACAATGTTACAAAGCAGGTTAGGTTTTTATGTTTTTCCCCGGAATCTCTTTAACCTAACCACTGAAATTCTGTGTTTTTGAAATAGTAGGAAAGGAATATTACAGTACCAATAAATATTCCAAAATTAATGCTGACCAGAAGCAACTTTTAATTTATCTAGATTGTTAGTGCTTGTATAAGTCCAAACTTAATTAAGAGAATAGATAATTTTTGTGTTCTGTGAATCTGAAAAGGTCTTCTGGGGGACATTAGAGGTCAGTTGTATTTAGTTTTTATTTCATATAATGCCAAGTTTATGAACTTAAGCAGGATATAGCTGTTCTTAAGGTTTAGCACATAAGTTTAGGGCATTTGAGAGCTTAGGGAGGGGAAAAACAGGTGGAAGGGAGATATTTAGCATGGAGAGTTGAACATAAAGTGTAAAGGGATATGTGCTGTTAGATTTTTCTGAAGAGTTTCCTTCAGAAGATAGAAAAGCAGATAACATCAGTGTGTGTAAAGTTGTAAGAAAATGTGATTTAGAAAGGTACCATGCAGATGTTCTCTCAAATTTGATAACAGGCCAGGTGGTATGACTAGCTCAGGACTATTTAGTTGCTGGCCACCAGGTTGGGGACCATGTCATAGTGTGGGAATGTTGGAATGGGTTTATGTGGTTGGTAGCAGTAAGAGAAGAAATGCCTACAATTAACTGTTCATGAATACTTAGTATTTTGTACGTAGGAGGCATTTAAATATGTGTTGAATGAATATGTGAATGCATGAGTAAATGAACACAGGTGTTTATAAAAACCACAATGCCAAGATACCTTTCTTGAATAGGCTTTAAAAATGAACAATTTGAGAATGTAGAGAGTCTGTCATTAAAAGGTCTTTTCACTGAAGTCATAAGATGTGACATATTAATGCAGCCCGTTAATTTGGCTCATCCGTAAAATTTGATTGAGTGGCTCAGTTATTTGAGTATTTTTCTGTAGCTATCCAATTAAAATCCCAATGAAGTTTTTTTTTAAGAGAAAATGCTATTCCAAGTAAGTTTAAAAACAAACTATAGATCCTTAGAAATACCGTAGGATTAGTGAGTGATTCCAAAAGCACTTTCTATTGAAATTGCTACCTCCTAGAAAACATTTGAATGATCTGTTGATAAAAGTTTTGTTTTTGTTTTTGCTTGCTAGTAAGCTATGCTCACTGTTTATATGCTTCTCTTTCAGTGTTTTACTTCATGTGTTTGATCCTTCTCTATCATGTTGGAGTAAAAAGTCCATTTTAAATTGGTATCTGTAGCATCTTTTGAAATCATAGTCATTTGGGATGGATAATTAAAGGTTTCATAATATTTCGTGAAAAGAAAATTGATTGAAACCTTGTTGAGTTTTCTTTTTTCTTTTTCTTTCTTTTATTTATTTTTTTTTTTTGAGACAGAATCTTACTATGTTGTCCGCGGTAGAGTGCCGTTGCATTACAGCTCACAGCAACCTCAAACTCTTGGGCTTAAGTGATTCTCTTGCCTCAGCCTCCCAAGTAGTTGGGACTGTAGGCACCCTCAACAACGCATGGCTATTTTGTTGTTTTCATTGTTGTTTAGCAGGCCAGGGCCGGGTTTGAACCCACCAGCCCCGGTATATGTGGCTGGGGTCCTAGCTGCTGAGCTACAGGTGGCGAGCTGAGTTCTTCTTTTTAAGTGAAGAGTTATTAGTAGTTAATAATAGACCATCTATATATATATATATATATATATATATATGAATTTGAATCTTTTTAAAAATGTAAGTTCATTGTACTCTTTCCTGTTAATTCTTTATTCTACAATTCCTTGGGTTCATTTTCTTAAATTATAGTATTTTAAAGTATTAATTCTGTTTTTCAGCTGTATTTTGGGAACGTTGCAATGAATTACAGGACATTGAGAAAATAATGGCTCAAATTGAACGTGGAGAAGCAAGAATTCAACGAAGGATCAGTATCAAGAAAGCCCTGGATGCCAAAGTACTGTATTTTATGTCAAATTATTATTAGATTGTTTTGATATGATGGTTAGCTTTGACTTCTTAATGCACAATTAAAAGCACTATTTTGTTGAAATACACAGATTGCAAGATACAAGGCTCCATTTCATCAATTGCGTATTCAGTATGGAACCAGCAAAGGAAAGAACTATACTGAGGAAGAAGATAGATTCTTGATTTGTATGTTACATAAAATGGGCTTTGACAGAGAAAATGTGTATGAAGAATTAAGACAGTGTGTACGGAATGCTCCCCAATTTAGATTTGACTGGTTTATCAAGTCTAGAACTGCCATGGTATGTATTCCTTTCCTATTTCCTCCAACTCTTATTTTGAAAAATTTCAAACACCATATATTCTTCACCTAGATTCTCCAGTTGTTAGTGTTTTGTCACGTTGGCTTTCTCTCTTGTACATGTATATTTATACATGGCATACATACACAGAATCTATGTATACATGTAGAATCTATATTCTGTATTCAGAAGTATGGACACATATCAATATCTATCTGTATTTTATACTTATTTATAAATATATTTCTGAACCATTCAAAAACAAAATTACAGACAATGTGAGTGTTCACCTCTAAATACTTTAATGTGTATCTCATAAGAATAAGGACATTTTTCTACATAACCACAGTTGAAGCAGAAAATGTTAACATTGATTCAGTAATGTATACCATGTGCAAACTTTAGTATATACCATGTGTAAACTTTTCCACTTTCCCCAAAGTGTTTTTTATAGCTGTTTTTTTTTTTTTTAATTGATGATCAAACGAAGTTCAGACTTTTAGTTGTTGGATCTCTTTAGTCTCTTTTAATCCATAACTTTTTGTTTTACATGACCATGATTTTTTTTTTAAGACAGTTTCACTATGTCACCCTCGGTAGAGTGTTGTGGTGTTGCAGCTCACAGCAACCTCAAACTCTTGGGCTTAAGTGATTCTCTTGCCTCAGCCTCCCAAATAGCTGTGACTACAGGTGCCTGCCATAACACCCGGCTATTTTTTTGTTGCAGTTGTCATTGTTGGTTTTAGCTGGCCTGGGCTGGGTTCGAACCCGCCAGCCTTGTTGTATGTGGCCGACACCCTACCCAATTAGCTACTGGTGCCGCCCATGAGTGTGATTTTTTTTTTAAGGTGTTGAAGCTAGTCATCCTGGAGAATGTCCCACAGTGTGGATTTATTTCACTGGTAGATTTAGGTTTAACATTTTTTGGCAATAATACTATGGAAGAGAGATTATGTACTTTTTATTGCAATATATCAGGAGTCACATTATGTCAGGCTGTCACACTATTGGTGGTGCTAAGTTTGGTCACTTGGCTAATATGGTGATCTTTAGAATTCTCCAATATAGAGGTATATTTTCCCTTTTTAATTAAGCAGGTGATACTGCATAGTGTGTGAATGATTTAAAGATGTATTTTTAATAAAAAGAAATTGTTGCCTAAGTTGAGTTTTTATAAGAGTGCTATGAAACAGAATAATTAAGTATAAGAGGTATTTTATTTTGGCATATGCAGTTTCTCTATTACTTTCTAATATGAATTGTGTTCCTGTTAAATTCTAGTGCTACTGCCTTAGCGCCCATAGCACAGTGGTTACGGTGCCAGCCACATACACCAAGGCTGACAGGTTTATCTGCCCAGGCCAGATAAACAACAATGACAACTGCAACAAAAAATAGCCAGGTGCTGTGGCAGGCATCTGTAGTCCCAGCTACTTGGGAGGCTGAGGCAAGAGAATCGCTTAAGCCCAAGAATTGGAGGTTGCTGTGAGCTATGATGCCACAGAACTCTATTGAGGGTGACATAATGATACTCTGTCTCAAAAAAAAAAAATTATAGTGCTACTTAGTAGTGATGTTAAATATGTTGCATGTATTTCAATAATGATATTTGTAATGTTGGCATCATCACTATTTTCTCAGCTGGAGTAATTAAAACAAAGATAGATTTATACAGACTAAATATTAAAAGCAACTAGAAACTAACAATCCAAACAGTGCTTTTGTTACTAGTCACAAAATAGGACACTTTTTTAGTTTTTATTCATCATAAATTTTTTTTTTTTGTCTAAATGTTCATTGGGGTGTGAAATAACGCTTAATATTTTGTATTTTTTGAAATATTTTGAAATATTTTATTTTTCAGTTCAGGTTGAATAAAAAGAAAAGAAAAATATGAGTTGCTATACTGAAGACATTAATTTGTTAGAGGCTTTAGAAAAATCAGATTTGTCAGCTTTCGTAAAAATTTTGACACAAATTTAGAGTGTACATGGATTATGTCATTGGAATGTACCTATGAAATTTACGGGTGTCATAATTCTGGGAGAGCTAGGAAATACTTCAGACAAAGCCATGCTCCAAAAGAAACTAGAGCAATTGGAATGATGGATCAGTTGAATCTAGTAACATGACATTTAATAGGAATAAATGTAAAGTGCTATACTGACACAAGAGAATATGAAAAGGTATATATGTTAGAAACGTACAGTAGAAAGAACTGAGAAAAGAATAAAAAATATAAGAATTAATTGGTAGCATGAAGGACTGAGGCTAGATGAAGAGAAAAGTTTTTTTTAACAGATTTCTTTGGATCATTGCAACAGATCATTGAAAAACAATGTAGAATCTTTTCTACTAGCATTTGAAAGTGAGATTTTGTTTGTACTGAAGACTTTGGCCATGAAGTTCGTTGGCTTTCTAGCACAGTGCATCTATGACTATGTTTAGCAGAGAATGTTCCTTTCAAAAACCATGTGTTAAAGTTTTTATCTATTTGGGATTTTACATGTGTAATGATATAATTTAGAGGAGCACTAACAGCTTCTAAAAGACAAATGTCTAGCTACATTTGTCGGTTAATCATGTATTAGAACATAAATGCCCTTTTCTGTGATAGAACATATTTTTGAATTTTATTTCAGTTATATTTTGGTAATTTTTAAATGCTGTTTTCAGATTTTAGAATATTAAGTAACATATTTAACAATATGTATACATTAAATTAAATATTTGGAATATTAAGTAATATATTTTAAAATACATATACTTAACTGTTATCAAATCATTAAAGCAGTAGGATAAAACATTTAAAGTGCAAGGAAAATCTTAACATTACTTGTAATGTGAACACTACTGTGGAACTACATAACCTTATTTTCCAAGAAGAATCCAGTTTTTTATTAACAGCCACTAGATGTCTCTGAACTCCCATGTAAAAGGTCTATTTTTCCTCCATTTTCTTTTTACAAAACATTTACCTTTGTACTCTTTCTTTACCAAGAGATTTAAATTTCTAGTGTATGTTTTCCAAAAATCAGGTATTAACTATATGTGATCACAAAATGAGATCTTCATTTTGTCTGTTAAAAATGAAGACACCTCTGTCCCTAATTACTTTTAATCTAGAAGGTGGAATTTATGATTTTTAAAGAATCTTTAAAACCATCCAATTATAATTTTATAAGTTTATATTTTAATTGAAAGTTTTTATTTATTAATTTTTCTATCAAGGTAAATGTTCATTTCCCTTCTAGTTAATGAATTTATTCTGCTTATATTTTTGGATTTGAAATATTAAGTAATGTATTTTAAAATATGTATACATTTAGTCCTTTTTATATTTCACAATAATATCAATAATTAGGGAATTTTAGAGAAGCATTATTAATATTTCTTGATAATGTCTTTCTATCCTTATTTTTAACGACTCTTCCTGTATAGTGAATCTTCACAATCTAGGAAGAAAAACTGCTTCCCAATGAAAGAGGTGATTGTGATTTTTGAAATAAAAGCAATTTGTTTTATTGAAAAATCCCATGTTAGAAATAGAGAAGATGTAATTTGATTTATTATGTGAGTATGTTGCTGTGTTCAAGTGAAAAGCTCACTGATGATTAAACTTAGCTTACTAAAGAAGCTGTTTTTAAAAACAATCTTGCTTAAAGATGACTTTTTCTTTCCCAGAGATACCAATAGGTAGTGTGAAATGCAGCTTCAGAAAAAAGTAGAAACCTTAGTAGTTACATTTTATTCAAATATCTGAAAGTGCTAAATTCATGGCTTCTGACTTAACTGTCATAAAGTGCTTAAAGGCACGTACCTCCACTTCCAAATATGCTTCACTTTGAAAGCTTTCAGCTAAAGGTTGAAGATCTCTTTGACGCTTTTCTCCATTTAAAAATGCTGGCTGTACAAAAGAGAAAATAAGTTTCAGTTCCATTTCTCTGTGCTAAAAAGATTGTGATTTCTTTCTCTGAGAACTTATGTGGTCTTTATGTAAGTAATCAGTCTCTATTGAACTACATAAACAAGTAGGAAGGATATAATCAATTTAGCTTTTTAAGCTCAGAGCTTTGTAAGAAAAATATCTTAGAATGGGGTCTTAGTCTTTAGAGTATTCAAAAACTTTAAAGGACCTTTACCAAATGACTGTAAGAGGGAATGATAATACTTTGTATTACATAGTACCTTTTACATAATGCTTGCCAATTTCAATACCAACATTAGTTTATTAATTTTCTTGCCACTCCTTTTACAGAATGTATGATAAGGTACTCTTTCTGTTCATTTAGTGACAGACTAAACTGGGAGATTTGAAAAGAATCTGAGAGGTACCGAATATCTAGTGCATTGGTCAATTTACTGCAAAGAATATGTGGAAAAAGTGCTCAAAATTAAATTAGTGTAATTCCTTGGACCTTATTAGGTCCTTCTAAAGTACTTAAAGTAGAGAATACAATATAAATTTCTGAAATAAATAACATTTCTTGATATAACCATTTAGTGCATCCTCTGCAGGCTTGCTTTGACTCTCCATTTTCGATAAAAAAATTCTTAGGGCTCATCGCCCTTTGCTCAGTGGTTAGGCTAGCCACATACACCGAGGCAGGTGGGTTCTAACCCGGCCCCAGCCTGCTGAACAACAATGACAACTGCAACAAAAAAATAGCTGCGCATTGTGGCCGGTGCCTATTGTCCCAGATACCGGGAGGCTGAGGCAAGAGAATCACTTAAGCCCAAGAATTTGAGGTTGCTGTGAGCTTGACGCTACGGCACTCTATCACGGGCTACATAATGAGACTCTTGTCTCAAAAAAAAAAAAAAAAAGAAAGAAAGAAGAAAGTGCTCCAGGTGAGACTCGAACTCACACCTTTGGTATTGCTCATTAATACCATGCGCTAACCCATTGCGCCACTGGAGCACTGGCAGTACCCTTGCTCAGTAGAATACTTCAGTTCATAGCTACGTGACCTCTACGGACCGCTCCGCCTTGTGTTGCATATGCAAATACGAATAAAAAAAAAAATAGCCGGCCATTGTGGAGGGTGCCTGTAAGTCCCAGCTGCTTGGGAGTCTGAGGCGAGAGAATCGCTTAAGCCCAAGAGTTTGAGGTTGCTGTGAGCTGTGATGCCACAGGACTCTACTAAGGGCGACATGGTGATACTCTGTCTCAAAACAAATAAACAAAAATAACCCTTAGTTTTTAAACCTCTGGAGGGCTTTTTTCCTCTTTCAGCCAGCTCAAGAAGCTGCAATGTGCATTGCCTGTGGCTGTGCACATTGAAGTCAAATCTTAGTATTATTAATAAGTCATTATAATTAACCTGTATTTTGTGGTAGTTTAAATGAGTTTTTCTGATAGCATCTCAGAGAGAGAATCCCATAATGCTGTATACAACGTAATAAAAATTTCAGGTTACACTGTTTTCAAATCATAGCTTTATTATTAATGAAAGTTTTTTTTTTAATTTAAAAGTAAGAAAATAATGTTCCCCATTAGAATTTCAGGAGAAGAATACTTATAAAAATATTGTTATAGGGCTGGGCGTGGTGGCACATGCCTGTAATCCCAGCACTCTGGAAAGCTGAGGCGGGTGGATTGCTTGAGCTCAGGAGTTTGTCTGAGCAAAAGCGTGACCCCGCCTCTAAAAATAACTGGACATGTGGAAGGCACAGTGTAGTCCCAGGTACTTGGGAAGCAGAGGCAAGAGGATTGCTTGAGCCCAGATGTTTGATGTGTGACACCACGGCACTCTAACGAGGGCGACAAAGTGAGATTGTTTTAAAAAAGTATATATATAGATATAGCTTTTTATTAACTTCACTTATAGGTTTATCAGTGGGTAGTAAATGTTAATTAGGTAATTGGTTCAGTACAGGATATTTTATAAATTGTCTAGTAAGAAAAAGATTTTCTTCATTGGTAGATTAGAAAATGTAAAGAGAAATCAAAAAATTTCCAACTTGTTTTCTGGCTACAATAATATTTCTATTTGTTGTTTATGGAGCATAATCTAGAAAATTTCATAAATCATAATTTCTCATTTTATATATTAGTACTTAATTGTGTGATAAAAGCTAATATTGATATTTAAAGTATTAACATTCTTACTGGATGATGAGACATATGAATTAATACATTATTGGTAAAATTAATAAACTATAAAATATATTGATGGATTCTTCTTGACTACAGAATTAAAATGCTAAAAACCAAGTATATTTATGCTCAAAGAGATTTCTTACTTCCCCAAACACTTGTAAAGCTAGAATTTTCCCCTTTTAGCCTTAATTTTGCAAAGACCCTATAACAGAGGGACATACAGAGGAAGTAGCTCTTTTTTTTTTTTGCTCCTGCAATAATTTATTTTAATTTAATGATGATTTGATATACAGTGTGCAATGGTTAAATCAAACTGATTAACATAATAATCACCTCACTTATTTTTTGTGGTAAGACATTTATAATATACTCTTAGTTGTTTTGAAATATACCTTTGCATTGTGCACATAAGGTGAGATCCCACCAAATACCCTCCCTCCCCTCTCACTCCTCTTTGCCTTCCCCTTTGCTCCTCTCCCCTTTCTGGGATATATTTGTGTTTTATCATTCATATGAATGTGTAATGATTATATACTGATTTCACAATAGTATTGAGTACATTGGATGCATTTTTTTCTCATTCTTGAGATACTTTACTAAGAAGAATGTGTTCCAGCTCCATCCACGTAAACATAGAAGATTTAAAATCTCCATCTTTTTATGGGTGCATAGTATTCTATGATACACATATACCACAATTTGTTAATCCATTCATAGGTTGATGGGCATTTGGGCTGATTCCTTGACTTGACAAATATAAATTGGGTTGCAGTAAACATTCAAGTGAAAATGTCTTCGTTGTAAATTAATTTTTGTTCATCTGGGTAGTAATGGAATTGCAGGATCAAATGATAGGTCAACTTTTAGTTCCTTGAGAATTCTCCATACTTCTTTCCAAAAAGGCCGTATTAGTTTGCAGTCCCATCAGCAGTGTAGAAGTGTTCCCTTCTCTCTACATCCATGCCAGCGTCTGCAGTTTTGGGATTTAGTGATGTGGGCTAATCTTACTGGAGTTAGGAGATATCTCAGTGTGTTTTTGATCTGCATTTTTCTGATGATTAAAGCCTATGAGCATTTTTTTATGTGTTTGTTGGCCATTTGCCTGTCATCTTCATAGAAGATTCTGTTCAAGTCTCTTGCCCACAAAGAAATGGGATTCTTTGTTCTTTTCTTATTGATTAATTTGAGTTCTCTGTAGATGCTAGTTATCAGACCTTTGTTGGAATCATAACCCACAAAAATCTTTTCCCATTCTGAAGGCTGTCTGTTTGCTTCACTCGAAGTACCCTTAGCTATACAAAAGCTTTTTAGCTTGATCAGAACCCAGTGATATATTTTTGGTGTTCCTTCAATTGCCAGGGGGTTCTTCCTTGTAAAATATTTTCCCAGGCCAGTATCTGTAAGCATTTTCCCTGCACTCTCTTCTAGTATTTTTATAGCTTCATGTCTTAAGTTTAAATCTTTTATCCAGTGAGAATCAAGTTTTGTTATTGGTGAAAAGTGAGGGTCCAGTTTCAGTCTTCTACAGGTTGCTAGACAGTTCTCCTAGCACCGTTTGTTAAATAGGGAATCTTTCTCCCAGTGAGTGTATGTTTTTTGTTAGGCTTATCAAAAATCAAATGACTATATGTCCTTGGATTCATCTCTAGGTTCTCTATTCTGTTCCATATATCTACATCTCTATTTTTGTGCCAGTACCATGATGTTTCATATTTTTTTTTTTTTTTTTGAGAAAGAATCTCACTTTGTTGAGTGCTGTGGTGCTATAGCTTACAGCAATGTCAAACTCTTGGGCTCAAGTGTCTCAGCTTCCTGAGTAGCTGGGTCTACAGGTGCCCTCCACCTTTGGAACATAGGTGCCTCCAGCTGGAACATAGGTACCTTAATTTTGCAAAGACCCTATAACAGAGGGACATACAGAGGAAGTAGCTCTTTTTTTTTGCTCCTGCAGTAATTTATTTATGTATTTTTAACTTAATTTTTATTAAATAAGAACTGTATACATTTATTGGGTACAATGTGATGATTTGATATACAATGTGGAATGGTTAAATCAAACTGATTAACATAATTATCACCTCATTTATTTTTTGTGGTAAGACATTTATAATACACTCTTAGTTGTTTGGCTGTTTTTTTAGAGACAAGGTCTTGCACTTGCTCAGGCTGGTCTCGAACCTGTGAGCTCAGGCATTCCACCCACCTCTCCCTTCCAGAGTGCCAGGATTACAGGCATGAGCCACCACACCCAGCCTACCATGTTGTTTTGATCAGTATAGTTTGTAGTATAACCTGAAGTCTGGTAATGTGATGCCTCTTGATTTGTTTTTATTTCTAAGTAATGTATGGGCTATTTGAGGTTTTTTCTATTCCATATAAAATGAAGTACTATGTTTTCAAGTTCTTTAAAGTATGACATTGGTGCTTTGATGGGGATTGTGTTAAATCTGTACATTGTTTTGTGTTGTATGGATATTTTAATAATGTTTATTGTTCTCAGCCACGAGCATGGTATGTTTTTCCATTTGTTAATATCTTCAGCTATTTCTTTTCTTAGGGTTTCATATACTCATTATAGAGGTATTTCATGTCCTTTGTTAGATGAATTGCCAGGAATTTCATCTTCTTTGGAACTACTGTAAAAGGAATAGAGTCCTTGACTATATTTTGTCTTGAGTATTGTTGGTATATATAAAAGCTACTGATTTGTAAGTATTGATTTTCAGCAAACCCACAGCCAATATCATATTGAATGAGTAAAATTAAAAATATTTCCATTCAGATCTGGAACTAGACAAGGATGCCCATTGTCACCACTGCTATTCATCGTAGTAATGGAAGTCCTAGCCTTTGCAATCAAGCAAGAGAAGGGGATCGAGGGAATTCAGATGGGGTCAGAGGAGATCAAACTCTCACTCTTTGCAATGATGTGATCTTATACTTGGAAAACCCCAGGGACACAACTACAAAGCTCTTAGAAGTGATCAAAGAATATAGAAGTGCCTCAGGAAGTAGTTCTTAATCTTGCCATGAAGGTTAGGTGAGGGGAATAACTTCACAGAAGAGGTCATTCTTGGAACTGAGTCTTAAAAAACTAGGAGTTGGCCCTGAGTGCATTCCAGGTTGTAGAAACTACATATGCAATGGTATAAATAAGTAGAATATATTTAGAAATGGCAAGCAGGTTAGTATGGAAGGTGTGAGCAGGAAGTACTGGAAGGTGAGGCTGGAATGGTAGCAGGCAGTGAAATATGAAGGACCCTGCCTTAGACTTTTATTTCCATCATTAGTGTATAGAACTTGGACAGTTGTTGGAAGATTTTAACAGGATAGTGACATGATCAGATTATATTTAAAAATACAGTTCCGGTAGAAGTAAGGAAATGTGTACCCCCATGACCAACTAGACTTAATGTTCTGAAATTTCTGTCTCTATCTTTTCTCTGTTCCTTACCTTTTTGTCCCTTTCCCTTGGTTAATGTGCCCCAGAGTCATTTTTTCTTACTGCTCTCTTAACCTTCAAATGCAATTATTTATGTGTAAAGAGACTGGCATGGTAACATACTGAGAGTGGACACTAAGTGAATAAATGAGCACAGAAGTTTTATAGTTCAGTTTGCTCTTATACTATAGACTCCTACAGTTACATCAGATTTGGATAGAGTGCAGGGAAATGTGCCAGTGAGTTGGAGTTCATTTCATTTTTATTGTTTTAATCTACCTTTTTTAAATGATAGACTTGGCTGTCATCCCTGAAGTTTTTATTTATTCATAAGTTTGAACATGCAGTTGTAAATTTCAAGTGTTCTATTATGCAGCTATTGTGTTTGATTTGGGATCCTGAACTGTTCTAACAAACTGAAATACAATTAATGCACTAACAGGAGTCCATTTTAGGTGTTTATACTTACATTTTATCTTGTGAGGAAGTGATATAATATTTTTTAAATAGCAATACTTAAGTAGTAGCAGTTACATAAAAGCATCATAACTTTTTGATATCTGTTTGAGAAAAGTGGGATATATTTGTTTATTAATTCTCATTTAATGGCCAGTGTGCCTGGGCCCTGAGATTCTAGTGTAGACTTGCATTGCTTTTTGTTCATATGATGGAGGTTCAAAAGTGACTTGGGAACCTGGGAAAGTGCAGAATGTATAGGTGAAGGTATTGAATAAATTATTTTCTGGAAGTAAAGTATGGGGAGAGGAGAAGAGAAAAAAAAAATTCTGTTTTATTTTGTTTTACTAAGAACTATGGAAGAAAATTATGATGATATAGAACTTTACCTATAAATTCAGAGCCACAAACGAGGAATGTAATTTTTTTGCCCTTGCTAATTCAGTGGCTTTTGACTTGCAATTATAACAGGCATAGACCTTCTATCATTCAGACTTAGGCTTAGTGTCTAGGATTTTAGTACATAGGAAATGTAATGGGGAGCCTCTTTAATATCTTTCAATAAGTTACATCGAATCTACTGATATTTTTTCTGTGCCTTTTGAATTGATGTTTTGAAGCTGAGTATTGGGGCAAAGGATATTTGAACTTGGTACCTGGGATGATTGATATTCATTTCACACTGAGAGATGGTGCTGCTTACTGCAAACATTACTTCCTTTATTAAAGGTAGAGATAGATACACATCCTAGTATTCAAATGTTGTACCTTGAGTAACTTTGCATTGAATAGAAACATAAACTGTTAAAAAGTAGCACAATTTTATATGAAGTACTGGTAAATCTAAAGCCTATTGTTTAAAACAGGGCTTGCAAACTGTGGCCCATCACCTGTTTTTGTGTAGCCTACAAACTAAGAATGATTTTTATATTTTTAAGTGGTTGAAAAAAAATCAAAAGATGATATTTTATAACATGTGAAATTCATATAGAATTTACATTCTAGGGTTCATAAGATTTTATTGGAACATAGCCACACATTTATTCCTACAGAGTATGGCTGTTTTCATGCTATAATGGCAGACGTAAATAGTTTTGACAGAGACTGTGTGGTCTGCAAAGTCAAAAATGTTACTATCAGCCTCTTTATAGAAAAACTATGCCAAGCCCTGGTTTTAAAAATGTGTAAGGTGGAAAGAAAGAAAAAATATAACCAAGGGTGGATATGTTATATAATCCTTTAAGAAAAGTATTAAGTGAAAAATTTATAAAAGGGGAGGATATATAGCTTTAAAGAGGGGTATTTGGGAGCCTGGGAGTGATTATGATGGAAGCATGGGAACTGCACTGAAATATTTGAAGCATTAATGACCACAAAAGTTATACTTTGAACCAATTGTTAGAAACTAAGGGAGCAAATTGTAGCTTTGCATAAGGGAACATTTTTAACTTGTCTAAAAGTGAAATAGCTAGCCTTGGGAGGTGATAAGTACCCCATCACTGGAGGAATTCAAACAGGCTGGATGACTAACTAGTAAGCATCTACTAATAGAAGGGGTAGATCCTTCTATTAGCATCAAATGATTTTTAAAGTTCCTTTCTAATCTTGAGTCTATACTTTTATGAATTGCCACTAGTAAGAATCCGTATCAAGGGAAGATTTTTGAGCACACAATACACCTTTAATTACATCACTCCTACTGCTCAAAAATCGTCAGTGAGATAGATACTTTTGTCAACTGGATTAAAGTCCTTAGTTCTTTGTTATTAGTTTCTAGGTTGTCTGTACAGGCATATCTCAGAGATAGTGTAGATTTGGTTCCAGGCCACAGCAATGAAGTATTTAAATAAAGCAAGTCACACAATCTTATTTCGTTTCCCAGTGCATATAAAAGTTACTTCTGGGTATGGTGGATCAAACCTGTAATGCTAGTACTTTGAGAGGTAGCAGTGAGGGGATTGCTTGGAGTTCCTCTGGTTTGGAGAGGCCAGGAGTTCAACACCAGTCTGAGCAATGTAATGAGAGCCTGTCTCTACAAAAACAGAAAAATTAGGCAAGCTTGGTGGTGTGCACCTGTAGTCCCAGTTGCTCGGGAGGCTGAGGCAGGAGGATTGCTTTAGCTCAGGGGTTTGAGGTTGCAATGAGCTGTGATGACCCCACTGTGCTGTAGCTGGGGCAATGCAGTAAGACTTTGTCTCAAAAACAAAGTTGTATTTATATATACTGTAGTCTATTAAGTGTGCAATAGCCTTGTATCTTGAAAAAAGATACATATTTTAATTGAAAAACATTGCTAAGAAATGCTAATGATCATCTGAGCCTTCATTGAATCATAATGTTTTTGTTGGTGGAAAATCTTACCTTGATGACTGCTGATTGATCAGAGTGGTGGTTGCTAAAGGTTGGGGGTGGGTATGGCAGTTTCTTAAAATACCATAGCAATGACATTTGGCATACCATTGATTCTTCGTTTGACAACAATAGATTTCTCTGTAGCATGTGATCCTATTTTATAGCATGTTACCCATAGTAGAATTTATTTTGTAAGTGAAGTTGATATTTTTTAAATCCTTCCTGTACTTTACTAGCTAAGTTTATATAATATTCTAAATTCTTTGTTGTCATTTCAACAGTGTTTGCAGCATTTTCACAGGAGTAAATTCAATCTTACCAAGCCACTTTCTTTGTTCATTCATAATAAGCAACTCCTCATCTGTTAAGTTTTATCATGATAAATTCAGTCATATCTTCAGGCTTTACTTCTAATTCTAGTTCTCTTGTTATTTCCACCATATCTGAAGTTATTTCCTACACAGAAGTCATCCATGAGGGGCAATATATACTTCTTCCAAGCTCCTCTTACTATTGGTATTTTGACCTCTTCCCATGAGTCATAAATGTTCTTATTGGTATAGCAAATCCTTTCTGGTAGGTTTTCAATTTATTTTGCTCAGATCCACCAGAACAATCACTATCTATGGAAGCTATAGCTTCACAATATATATTTTAAAAATAATAAGTCTTCAAAATTGCTCCTTGATAAATGGGATACAGAATGGATGTAGTGTTAGCAGGAACATGAAAACAACATTAATATCCTTGTACATTTCCATTGGAGCTCTTGGGTTACTAGGAACCAGTAATTTTTTTTTTTTATTGTTTGGGATTCATTGAGGGTACAAAGAATTAGCTTACAATGATTGCAGTTGTTAGGTAAAGTTCCTCTTGTAATTGTTTCCCACCCCCAAGAGGTGTGCCATTCTTCCTTTTTTACCGTATATACTCAAGTATAAGCCGAGTTTTTTCAGCACAAAATTTGTGCCGAAAAACCCGAACTCGGCACAAATTTTGTGCTGAAAAACCTTGGCTTATACTTGAGTATATACGGTATTTCTTTCTTGACCCAGTTGTCATTCAGAATAAGGTTATTTAATTTCCATGCCTTTGTGTAGGGATGAAAGTTTTTGTTGGAGTTAGTTCCACCTTTTTTGCCTTTGGTCTGAGAAGATACAAGGTAAAATTCAAATTCTTTCAATTTTGTTGAGGTTTGATTTGTGTCCTAGAATGTGATCTATTTTTGAGAATGTTCCATGGGTCTATGAGAAGAACGTATATTTTTTAGTGTTGGGATGGAGTATTCTATATATGTCTATCAAGCACCATTGTTCTAGGGTCACATTTAAGTCCCTTGTATCTTTGTTTAGTTTCTGTTTAGATCTGTCAAGCTTTGTAAGAGGAATGTTAAAGTCCCCTGCTATTATGGTGTTATGGGATAACATATTGTTCAGACTAATTAAGGTCTGTTTCAAGAATTTGGGAGCATTTAAGTTGGGTGCATAAATATTTAGAATTGAAATGTCTTCTTGTTGTATTGTTCCCTTGACCAGTATGAGGTGTCCATCTTTGTCTTTTTTTTTTTTTTTACTTTAGTTGCTTTATATCCACTTTTGTCTGAAAATAAGATTGCATCTCTTCTTTTATTCTGATTTCTATTTGCCTGAAAAATTGTCTTCCATCCCTCAACTTTGAGTTTTACTTTGTTCTTTAAGGCTAGATGTGTTTCCTGCAGACAGCAAATGGATGGCTTGTGTGTGTGTGTGTGTGTGTGTGTGTGTGTGTGTGTGTGTTTTAATCCAATCAGCTGGCCTATGCCTCTTCAGTAGGGAATTAAAGCCATTAACATTTATTAAGGTAATTTATAAGTGCGGTGTAGTTTTATACATCTTATTTTGTGAAAGTCCATTGCTTAGTTTTATCTTTTGCATCATTGTGGAAGTTAGGTTTTGTCCTTTAATTTTTGGGTGTTTACTTTGCTGGTGGTCCATTGTGATGGTCAGCATGTAGAATAGGTTTATTTCTTGTTGTGGCAAACTTCTTCAATATTTGCATACAGTAAATGATTTGATTTCTCTGTCAATTTTAAAGCTTAGCTTAGCACAATACAGAATTCTGAGCTGAAAATTGTTTTGTTTAAGTAGATTAAAGGTAGATTATCATTCTCTTCTGGTTTGAAAAGTTTCATTTCAGAAGTCTGCAGTCACCCTGCTAGATTTGTCCCTGTAGGTCAATTGGCACTTACTCCTGGCAACTTGTAGAATCTTCTCTTTTGCCTTGATTTTGGACAGGTTCATCACAATGTGACTTGGAGAAGGTCTATTTGAGTTGAGATGACCTGGGGTCTGAGATCCCTCTGAAAGTCATATTTTAAAATCTTTGGTGATATTTGGGAAATTTTCATTTATGATATCCTCTAGTAGATCTTCCATTCCTTTGGGGTCTTCTTCCCCTTCTGAGATACCTATAACTCATATGTTTGAATGCTTCATGAAGTTCCATAATTCTGTCAGTGAATGTTTTGCTTCCTGTCTCTTTTTTTCTGTCTATTTAACTGACTGAGTTAGCTCAAGAGCTTTATCCTCTACCTATGAGATTCTACTTTTTATTGCATCTTTAAGTTCCTAGATTGCTTCGATTCCTTCAGCTCCACTATATTCTTTCTATATGCTTCATATCATTCATCTCTTATTTGATTCTGTTTTTGAATTTCCTTTTGTTATTTTCCACTTTCTTAGCAATTTCTTTCATTGTTTTTACCATCGATATTTTAGATCCCCCTCTGTCATTTCTAACATTTTTTTTTTTTTTTTTTTTTGAGACTGAGTCTCACTTAGTTGCCCTTGGTAGAGTGCTGTGGGGTCACAGCTTATAGCAACCTCAAACTCTTGGGCTTAAGTGATTCTCTTGCCTCAGCCTCCTAAGTAGCTGGGACTACAGGCACCCGCCATAATGCCCATCTATTTTTATTTTTTGGTTGTAGTTGTCATTGTTGTTTGGCAGGCCTGGGCTCCAGTGTATTTGGTTAGCGCTCTAGCCACTGAGCAACAGGCGCTGAGCCCTAACATTTCTTTATAGGTGGAATCCTCTGCAGTAGCTACCTCATGAGCCCTTTGGGGGGGGGGGTTGCTTTGTTCTGGTTTTTCATGTTGCCAGGATTTTTCTGCTGTTCTTCCTCATAAGCATTTTCTTTTCATCTGTTTCCTTGTCCTACTTTTTCCTTTCGCTTCCTCTTGTTGTTTGTTACCATGTCTCTTACCTAAGGCGTTGAAGTGTCCATTTGATAAAGGACTAAAAGGATGATAAGAATGAAGAGCAAGAAGGGGTAAAAGATTAAAAAAGAGAAAACAGCAAGGAAAGGTGGTGAGTAAAAGGGAAGATTGACAGAAAGAGAGAGACAAGAGTAATAGTGTTGTATGGTAGGGTACTTTGACCCACTCCAACAAATCCAAACCTCTGGGGGGGTTGGGTTGGGTTGTTCCCTTGAGGTGTGCACCTCTTTACTAGCCTGAATAGACACGGTACCCCACCTCCACCACGTAGAGAAGAAAAACAAAAATAGTATAAATCAAACCAAAACAAAGAAGCAAAAACCTTAAGGGATAAAATTGGAGGAAGAAACAAATATCAGGGACAGAAAAACTAGAAAAAATGAAGCCCTTATTATTAAAGAAGACAACAATGAAAACTTATATTTACATGATAACAAAGAAGAAGAAAAGAAAAAGAATAATCTAGGGGGGAAAAAGTTGAAAAAAATTAAAAACAAAACAAAACAATAATATATCTTGCTGAATATTGCCTGGGCAACAGGTGATCTTCTGGGGTATGAGATGCTAATAACAATGGTGATACAGCTGTATAAGATGGAAACTGGAAGCTTCTATTGACTTCTTTGCCCTGAAACCTGGCAGGATTGGGAGCCTAAATCTCTCTTGGGGCACTTAATAGACATGCCTTGACCTTTCCAATCCATGTCCCTTGGCTAAGCAGTGGCTTTCCCAGGAAAGTGTGTGTGGCTTGGATCACTCCAGAAGTGATCTGCCCTTTTATCAGGCACCTCCTCAGTCCACTTAATAGACGTGCCTTGACCTTCCTAATCCATATCCCTTGGCTACGCAGTGGCTTTCCCAAGAAAGTGTGTGTGGATTGGATCTCTCCAAAAGTGGCTGCCTTCTTATCACCAGAACTGGCCTCACACTAGGATCCTGAGGGCTAAGCCTTCACGGTAGTTCGCTCACAATGTCTGGGCCTGGCCTGTAGCCGAACAGTGAAAGCTCTACTCCACCCTGGCAGCGCAGTCCTGGTCTCTGGGTACTGTTCAAAGTCACTTGCTCTCTTGCCCAAGGTCTCCCAAGGTAACTCAACCAAGTGCCCAAGTCCAAAAAAAAAAAAAAAAAGAATATACCTTATGTGAACGCCTTCCCTGTCTGCAAACTTTTGCCACTGCTGTAGCTGCTGCTGCTGCAACTGCCATAGCCAGCCACCCTCTGACTCATCGTAAACACTTGCCACTTTTCCACTGCTTTCATCCTTCTCTTGGGGGTCCTGAAGTCTCCTGCTGCCTCCCTGTGTCCCCAAGGGGATGTTTCTGGGTATAGCCCACAAGCCAGAGGTGCCTGGAGTCTTCTTTCTCCACTATCACTGTGCCTGGTTGCAAAGATGCTGTCTCTAGTCTGCCATCTTGTTCCACCCCTCCTGGAGTCAGTAATATTTTTAAGGTATCTTTATTTATGAGCAGTAGATCTCAAAAGTGGGCATAACCTATTCAGTAAACCATACTGTTAACAGATGTGCTGTCATTAAGCCTTTGTTATTCCATTTATAGAGCACAGACAGAATAGATTTAGTATAATTCTTAAGGGCCTAGGATTTTTTTTTTTGAATGGCTAATGAGCATTGGCTTTAACTTAAAGTCACCAGCTGCATTAGCTCCTAACAGGAGAGGCAGCCTATCCTTTGAAGCTAGTCCTTTGACTTTTCCTCCCTAGCTACAAAGTCCTGCATGGCAGCATCTTCCCATAATCAGGCTATTTTGTCTATATTGAAAATTTAGCATTTAGTGTTGCCACCATCACTAGATTTTCTAAGTAATTTGTTACAGTGTCTACATTAGCACTTGCTGTTTTACCTTGTACTTTTATGTTATGGAGACAGTTTCCTTAAACCTCATGAACCAATATTTGCTACCTTAAAACTTTTCTTTTCTTTGGTAACTTCCTCACCTCTCTAAGCCTTCATGGAATTGAACATCTAGGATCTTGTTCTAGATTGAACTTTAGGGTAAGGGAATGTTGTGGCTGGTTTGATCTTCCATCCAAACCACTTAAACGTTCTCCATATTATCAATAAAATTGTTTTGTGATTGTATCATTTGTACGTTCACTGGAGTAGCACTTTTACTTTTTCAAGACCTTTTTCTTTTCATTCATAACTTGTTTGATGCAGCATTGCCACAAACTTTTAATTTGTGAAGAGCACAATATCTGCAAAGCTCAATAAAGCAAAGTGCAATATGTTTGTACTTTGATCCTAACTTAACCTTATCCATTCATTACTCTTATACATGTCCCAAGTTGATTTCTACCAAACATAGTTGCAGGATATGCAAATAGATGAGATGTAGAACAAGGGTTCTGTGTTCAAATGGATTTGGAATGTGCTGATAATGAATTTTACCATAGACACTTCCCTTCCACTCTAAATTAGAATGCTAAAAAGCTCTGAGAAGTCCTGCCATGAAGAAATTTTACTTAACCTTTTAAAAATCCAATATTTTTCATATACATTTGAGCACAGAATATTTTTTTGCCCAGCTATTAACACTACAGGACAGTTTTCCATTTGTTATTTTCCTATTCTCTTTTGTTGCCTTTATTGTTTTTCCATCTTCTCCCTTTTGTGTGTCGTTTTGCTTCTTCCAACTTCAAGAAAGAGATAGACTACACAGTTGTGGAAACAGAGGCCCTGTGAACCTTTCCCTATAAACTCCCAAAATAGGAAGGTAGAGAGGAATCTAGGAGAATATATAAAAGAAGAAATTACAGAAAGGGGAAGTCCTTTTGACATAATGAAACTTCTCTTAGTCATTTCAAAGTCGTTTATCCAAAAAAGTCACTATTTTATTGGTAATTTGACCTTTCTCTTTCTAATTTCTATTTTTAGCTAGTATTTAATTTATGATCTAGAGATCCTCAAACTTTTTAAACAGGGGGCCAGTTCACTGTCCCTCAGACCGTTGGAGGGCCGGACTATAGTTTAGAAAAAAAAAAACTATGAACAAATTCCTATGCATACTGCACATATTTTATTTTGAAGTAAAAAAATAAAACGGGAACAAATACAATAACACCGCCTCATGTTGCCTGCAGGCCACAGTTTGAGGACCCCTGAGTCTGTTTAGTTAGACAGTCTTGAAGCGTGTGAATAAAAAATGGAGTTGGTATCTCTAGAGAACATATCATGACCTATGCTAGGAAGGCAACATCCATACTTAGCCATTACTTGATGGCTTTTTTTTTTTTTTTTTCGAGACAAGAGTTTTACTTTGTCACACTTTGTAGAATGCCCTGGCATCACACCTCACAGCAACCTTAAACTCTTGGGCTCAAGCGATTCTCTTGCCTCAGCCTCCTGAGTAGCTGGGACTACAGGTGCCCACCACAACACCAGGCTATTTTTAGAGGTGGTGTCTCACTCTTGCTCAGGCTGGTCTTGAAGCCATGAGCTTGAGCAATCCACACACCTTGGCCTCCCAGAGTGCTAAGATAACAGATGTGAGCCACCACACATGGCCTCCTTGATGGCTTTTTTAAGAGAGTTATTTTTCTGTGTCTAGAGTGATTAGTAACAAGTTAAAAGTAATGAAGGTAAGAACTTATTATACAGTCTATTTATAATCATTTTGAGATATTCTACTTTCCTGCTTAGGAGGCTGTATCAAAAGTATCAGTTTTTTCACCTGAATCACCCACATGAACTATTGAGTATGTATCTAAAGATATCTACAGTGAGGGCAACTATTACTTACTGAGAATAATAGCCAGAGGGTATAGCTTAATGATTCAAGAATCAGCTTCACATAAAGACTCTATCCAATCTCCCTGGAAACCAGTGATCAAATCTCATCAGGGTCAACTTAGCCCTTTCTATAATAGATAAATTGAATAACATGCTGTTTAATTTGTATGTGTTATTGAATGAAGCCATGAGGAATATTTAGCCTGCATATTAAAGATATCACTGTTGTTTTGGTAAATAAGGAAGATTTCAGTATTATTTTCCCTAAATTATTTGGCCTAGAGTAATTGAGGATGCAAAACAAACTTGAATGTATCAGTGTTATTTAAGATTATTTAGGTAAATAATAATTTGTTAATGAGTATTTTTTTTCTAATTAGACTCTCTTTGGTTTTTCTGCCTCCTTGGGAGCTCAGTTTAAAGAGTAGGAAATACTTGGGTAGTTGATAATACTTTTGAATCTAACATTTCCTATGCTGTTTGTCTTTTTTCCCCCTGGATTTTATTTGGACAAATAAAACTATATTTTAAAAATATTTATCATTCTTAAAAACTTTTTAAAAAGCCTAAGACTTACATATTCATTGCAGAAAATTTTGAAAATACAGCCTAGTGTCAGGAAGAAATGAAAAGATGCCAGTAATCCTATTCTCAGAGATATTGCTGTTGACCACTATAAATGTTGTTAATATCATTTCAGCTCTTTCTTTGGATATGTGTATGTAATAAGATTATGTCTATTTTTTCCAAATTACCAGAAATTTAATTAGTTTCCAGTATTTCCCTGTTAACACTGCTTTAAACATGCTTTTGTAAATCTTCATATACATCTCTTATTTCATTACAATAAGTTCCTAGCAATGGAGTTCTTAAGTTAAAGGGTATAAAAATGTTAAGATTCTTTATCGATGTTTTCAATTTGCTTTCAAGAAAGGTGGTATAATATTCTACTTGTGCTTCCATAGAAGAATACCACAGAAATTTATATTCTTACAATTCTGGAGACAAGAAATCCAAGATTAAGGTGCCAGCAGGGTTGGTTTCTGATGTGAACCTCTCTTCCTGGCTTGCAGATGTCTACCTTTCCTTATGACTGCATTTAAACCCCATTTCCAAATATGGTCACATTGGGAGTTGATGCTTCAAAATATGAATTTTAGGGAGACATAGTTCAGTCCATAACAGGTAGTAACATTGACACTCCATTGTCAGTGAATGAGAGTTCCCATTTTACCAACTTATTGCCAACGCTGGATATGTACACCACACGCATGTACCAGCACACAAACATGCACGCATTGCTAATTTGATGGAGATGGTATTGTTTGACTTTACATTTCTTTGATTATTAGTTGCAGTGAAACTTATTTTTTAATATTTGGACCTTTTTTATGAGCTTATTATTCCTTTATTTTGATTTTTTTTTTATTTGAAGTGGTTCTTAGTTGTCAGTAAACCTTCATTTTCACTTGTGTTTACCTGTTTTGTATTTTGTCAGATATCCTCACACAGAAATCAATTTTTAAAATGTTATTTATTCCTTCATAATAGCTATTATTTATCTTTAAAATACAGCAAAGTGTATAGGGTTAATAATATATGAGTTTCCATATTAATGAATCATACTTTTAATGCTCACCATACATTTATAAAAGTTGTTCATAGTTCGGACGCATTGATTTGCTGACAGTGAAATATAGATAGTGGTAAGGTTTATGCAAAAATCTTTTCAGGTGTTGTTTACTTTGAATTAACAAATACAGCAGTGTTTCCTGAGATATGTTCCCCAGAACTCTGATCCCACAAGATGTCCAGTGAAAAGAGAGTCAGTTGGTTAAATAGCTTTGAAACCTGCAGCATCTTCTATCTCCTGCCTAGAAATTCACAGTGCATGTTAGTTAGGAACTGGAAGGTTCTGAGAAGCCTTGTAGGAAAGAAATCCATTTAACTTTTGTAAACTGAGTAATTCTTTTTTTTTTTTTTTTTTTGAGACAGAGCCTCAAGCTGTCACCCTGGGTAGAGTGCTGTAGCATCACAGCTCACAGTAACCTACAACTCTTGGGCTTATGTGATTCTCTTGCCTTAGCCTCCCAAGTCGCTGGGACTACAGGTGCCCACTGCAACACCCAGCTATTGTTGCAGTTGTCATTATTGCTTTAGCTGGCTGGATTCGAACCCGCCAGCCTCAGTGTATATGGCTAGTGCTCTACTCACTGAGCTATGGGCACTGCCCTAAACTGAGTAATTCTAAAACTTATTTTGTCTATAGAACATCCCCTTATTTTATTTGCTTTTGCTCATGATTTACGTTTACTTTAATGAAAGTTGTAAAGCAATGTATATGGAGGTCCCATGTACCCTTCACTTATTTTCCCCAGTGGTAAATCTTACTATATAAGATGTTACAGAAAATATCACAACCAAGAAATGACATTAGTATGATCTGCAGAGCTTGTTCCGATTGCATGATGTATACAAGTGCTCATTTATGTGTGTGTGTATGTGTATATGTAGTACAATGCAGTTTTATCATGTGTAGATTTGTGTAACCACTACTACCACAAGACTCCATTGTGCCCTCTGTTAAAGTCACACACCCACCCTCTCCCTAGCCCCTGGCAATCATTGATCTGTTCCCCATTTCTATAATTTTTTTTTAATTTTTTTAAAATTTATTTTATTATTTTTTTTATGAAATCATAGCTGTGTACATTGATATGATCATGGGGCATCATATACTAGCTTCATAAACCATTTGACACATTTTCATCCCAATATTCAACATGGCCTTCCTGGCATTTTCCCAGTCACTGTGGCATGACATTTACATTTCACATTTGCTGAGTTTCACCCTTGCCCTTGTGAGATGCCCCGTAGGTGTGATTCCACCAATACCCCTCCATCAACCCCCCTCCCCCTCCCTCTTCTCCCTTTCCCCCTTTCCCCTATTCTTAGGTTGTAACTGGGTAACAAAAATATCTGTACCAGAATGTTTGTCGCAGCCCTATTCATAATTGCTAAGTTATGGAAGAAGCCCAGGTGCCCATCGATCCACGAATGGATTAATAAATTGTGGTATATGTACACCATGGAATATTATGCAGCCTTAAAGAAAGATGGAGACTTTTCCTCTTTCATCTTTATATTTTTATTTTTTGATAGAGATAGAGTCTCACTTTTATTGTCCTTGGTAGAGTGCCATGGCGTCACAGCTCATAGCAACCTCCAACTCCCGTGCTTAGGTGATTCTCCTGCTTCAGCCTCCTGAGTAGCTGGGACCACAGGCGCCCACCACAACGCTCAGCTATTTTTTGTTGCAGTTCGGCCGGGGCCAGGTTCGAACCCACCACCCTTGGTTTATGGGGCTGGCGCACTACCCACTGAGCCACAGGTGCCACCCCCAGCATATGTTTTTATTTTGAATAGCTACATGTCCAATTTATTACTGTAGAAGAAGAGAAGTGGATATTGAGGAACAAATGGCAGTCTGTCACATTCACCATATTTACTGTTTCATCCACTGACATTGAGCAGAATAAGTTTTAATGCAGTTTTACGTCAGTTTTTGCACAGGTCCTTAGGATGTTATTAAGATCTTGGGTAAGGGTAGATTATGAGTAGGGGAAAAAATAGAACTGACGCGAGCTATGTGACGGCATAATTACGTAATCTCTCTTCTCTATTTGAGTTTCCATATTTCACTACAGAGTTTATTTTCCCAATAATTACTGCAGTTTTTTTTTATCAATTTGGGCTAAAGGGACAGCTGACCAACAGTCATGTTTATGGAAGATTCTTCAGTCTTCAAAGAATCCTGGGCATAAAACGTAAGCTGATTAGAAAGTATTATTCTCAATATTTTTCATAACTCTGATGTCTATCTTACCTCCTTAGAAAGGTGAGAATGGGCCGGGCGTGGTGGCTCACGCCTGTAGTCCCAGCGCTGTGGGAGGCCGAGGCGGGTGGATTGCCTGAGCTCAGAGGTTTGAAACCAGTATCAACAGCAATGAGCCAGAGTAAGACCCTGTCTCTAGTAGCAACATCAAAAACAGCCAGACCTTGTGGTGGGCGTCATGTAATCCCAGCTACTGGGAAGGCAAGGGGACAGAGGAAGAACATCTAAAAAAAGAAAAAAGAAAATGAACAACAACAACAAAAAAGTACTTCAAACGAATGAGCAAGCTAAAATTTAAAAAAAAAAAAAAAATTAAAAAAAAAAAGAAAGGTGAGAATGCCTACCTCACCTCCTGAATGCATCAGAATATTAAAATATGAGTCACAAAATAATGAGAGGAAGATGAGTGTGGGAGCAGTTACATAGAACAAAATGACAGAAATAGCATGTTAGTAAAAAAGTTTCCCAAGGCATTTAAGGCAGGATACTATCCCTAGAAACAGAATTTGGAACTTGAAGAAGTTGGGGTCCTTGGAAAAGAAATGAAGACCAAGATAAGATAATGGGAAACAGTTTGCCCCTAAATTTTTGGAGGTACTTATGTTGCTTTATTTATTTTCTTTTTAGTGTCAAATTTTTGTTAATAGGATTTTATGCAGTGAAAAACAAAATAAGGTGATACTTCTACCTTGCTTTCCCAGTAGATGAGAGAAACAGTATTCATTCTCAACTTTTAATGGTCTGCATTCATTTTTGAGGCTAATAAACTGAATCTAAGATTTGGAGTGTGAGGAAAAAAAAAAAAAAAAGAAGGCCAGTTCCTTCTTCTGAGGTGTCCAGATGAGCTCAATGAGTTCCTGTAGGACTGATTGGCCTCAGCAATGGGATTTTAAGGATGTCTGAAATGTTCAGATTGGCTGTAATACAGATCAGGAGTCCATGGATGTCACAATGATCTCATATCTGTTACCCCAGAGAAAGAGCCATTTGTGCGTAAGGTATTACCTTTGGCATATTTTTTTGTGTATGTGGGGTATTTACATATGGATGAACATTTCATTCTTATTTTTTAGTTTTCATTTTTATTTTTGTCAATTTAAAATGATTACCTAAGATGTTTTAATTTCTTCTAAAAAGTAATTTCCCTACTATATTTTATTATGGAAATTTTCAAACATACAGAAAAGTTGAAAGAATTACATTACAATACTTATATACCCACCTTATATATGCTATAATTGTTAACATCTTGCTATTTTTGCTTTGCCACTATTTCTTCATCCAACCAACCACCATCAACCCATCTCACTTAGGCATCTATACACTTTTCCCCTAAACTCGTCCACTTGGATTTCATTAACTAGATTTTTTATTTTTAAGGTAAAATTTGCATGAGGTCACATGCTTAAATCTTAAGTGAATCATTTCATGAGTTTTGAAAAATGCACACACTTGTGTAACCAAATCCCCTTTCAAGATAAAGATCATTTCCATCAACCCAATAGTTCATGCCTCTTCCCAGTTGATCTCAGCTTCCAAAAGCAATCACAAATTGTGCTTTTAAAAACATCATAGATTAGTTTACCTAGTCTTCATTTAGTAAAAACTTCATTTAAGTAAAATCACAGTATGAATTCTTTTGTAAAAGGCTGCTTTCTAACATGTTTTTGAGATTCATCTTTTTTGTTGGATATATCAGTAGTTCATTCCTTTTCCTTGCTGGGTAGTATTCTATTTTATAAATACTCCCTAGCTTATCAATCCATTCTCTTATAGATGGTCACTTGGACTATATATATGTATTCTCATAACCAAAAACTATACTACATATATATGTTCTGTATATATGTATATGATCTTGTAAATGTTAAACTACTTCCCATGCCTGGGATAAACCCTGTTAACTCAAAGTTTATAATTTTCTTAATATATTGCTGAATTTGATTTACTAATGTTCTAATAAGGTTTTCAAGTTTCTATTTGTGAAGAATTTTGCTTAAAGCTTTCAGTTTTTCTTTCAGTAGTGCATTAAAATTTAATACAAATTTTCATGTTTCATTTTATTCTGTTCAGAATATTTCCTAATTAACTTTATGATATCTTCTTGACCCATGGTTTATTTTAAAATATTATGTTTAATTTCCAAATACTTGGGGTTCTTGTAGGTATTATTGACACTTTCTGATTTAATTTCATCATGTCCAGAGAACATACTCTGTATTGATTTTCTTTTTCTTTCTTTCTTTTTTTTTTTTTTTTTTTTTTTTTGAGACATAGTCTCACTATGCCACCCTCAGTAGGGTGCTGTGGCATCACAGGTCACAGCAACCTCAAACTCTTAGGCTTTTAACAATTCTCATGCCTTAGTCTCCCAAGTAGCTGGGACTATAGGCACCCACCACAATACCCGGATATTTTGTCGTTGCAGCTGTCATTATTGTTCAGCAGGCCTGGGCCGAGTTCAAACCCACCTGCCTCGGGTGTATGTGGCCAGTGCCCTAACCACTGGGCTACGGGCACTGAGCCTCTGTATTGGTTTTCAATATATCTTCTGAGATTTATCAAGATTTTTCTGACTTAGCATTTGATCTATGCTAGTGAATAGACCATGCATACTTGAAAAGAATATATTCTGTTGAGTTACAGGGTGCAGAAATATATAAATATTAATTAGATTAAGTTAATAGTGCCGTTCACATGATCTATCTCCATGCTGATAGCATTTTTTGTAGGGTGTCTACTCATTATTTCAGTTACTATGAGAAGGGTGTTGAATTCACAATTATAGTTGGAGATTTTTGAAAAAATCTATTTATCCCTTTAATTCTTTCATATTTTCTTCTGTGTCAAAGTTCTGTTATCAGGTGCATACACATTTATGATTATATCTTTCTGAGGAATTATCTGTTTTATCATTATAAAAAGTCACTCTTTTTTTCTGGTAATACTTTATCTTGGAGACTGTTTTATCTGATAATACTACAACTACTTCCTTTTTTGTTTTTTTCTTTTGAGACAGAGTCTCACTTTGTTGCCCTCAGTAGAGCACTGTGGCATCATAGCTCACAGCAACCTCAAATTCCTGGGCTTAAGTGATTATCTTGCCTCAGCCTCCCGAGTAACTAGGACTACAGGTGCCTGCTACAACACGCAGCTATTTTTAGAAATAAGGTCTCACTCTGGCTCAGGCTGGTCCTTGAACCCGTGTGCTCAGGCAATCCACCCTCTTTGGCCTCCCTTGTGCTAGGATTACAGGTGTGAGCCACTGTGCCTGGCACTGTGCCCGGCACTGAGCCACAGGGCCCGGCAGCGAATCCTAACCCTGCGTTGGGGCGGAGAAGTGGGGTAAAAACGGCTACAGTTTAAGAAGACAACTTTTTTTCTCTAGTTCTAAATGAATAATTGACCTTGGGTCTTCTGCTGAAGCACCTTATCTCAATACTGTAACATAGCAACCACAGTTTTTTTTGCAGCCAGAAAAAATAGTTTTTAACAAACTTTGTAGTAACTCTTTAATTGCTGGAAGGGGAGAGTTTTAACTGCAACACTACAATGTTGGCTAACTCCTACCCAGAGATGTTAAGGGCAATGGGAGACATGAGGGATATAAGAAAGAAGATAAAAAGGGTGGGGGGGGGGGGGGCAGAGTCAGTCTTTCACCAGGGGCTGATTCTCTGCTGCCACCCCTGGGTGAGAGTTGGCCGTGGTGCCCCAGCCACAACCAGAAAAAGCCTGCCCTCCCCAGTCTCACAGCTTCCGGGCGGGGTCAATTCCAGATAGAGCCAGCCAATCCAACATGCACTCCTTTGTTCTCACAGCCTCTGGGTGAAGCCGGTCCTAGCCAGAGCTAGCCAATCCTAAACCTCCTAAGTTACCTCAATCCCTGCGCCAACCAACCCCCCCAACTTGGTTCTGGTTTACCCCGGGAAATTTCCCCCAAGTTTTGTTGCAACCCAAAATGCATCACACCAAAAAGTATAAAACCTGACATCATCTCCACCTCAGGGTCGACCTCTCTGAGCAGAGTCCTGCCGGAGGTATGGCCCAAGCATGCTTGAATAAAGTCACTCCTTTGTTTTTTGCATGTGTGCCTAGTGATCTCTCAGTGGCAGAATTTGGTCTTAACAACTGTGTTGCCCTGGCTGGAGTACAGAAGCTATTCACAGACTCAAACATAGCACGCTTCCTCAAGCTTCTAGGCTCAAGTGATCTTTCTGCCTCAGCCTTCTGAGTAGCTGGGACTCCAGGCATTGCCATTGCACCTGGCTAGCCCTTTTCTACTTACTGTTTACATCAAATATTCTTTTTCTAAATATTGCTTCTAACTTTTCTTCATATTTGAAATATATCCATTGTAGATAGTGTATTGTTCAGTGTTGCTTTTGAAGTGCATAATCCATTTATGTTTATTGTATTAATATGGTTGGATTTAGGTCTAGTATTTTGCTTTGTGTTTTTGTTGTTATTCCTGTTTATTCTTACCTCTTATAACAATTTTTTTGAGAATTTATTTTATAAATTTCCCTCTTGGGTTTTAGCTGCTTTTCTTTTTAGCATTGTACTAGAGGTTACAATATCCATTCTTAACTTTCACAGTATACTTAGAATGAAAATACTGCCATTTAATGCAAAATATAAGAATTCCGTTGGCCTTATCTTTTGTTTTTGTTTTTATTTATTTATTTATTTATTTTTTATTAAATCATAGCTGTGTACATTGATATGATCATGGGGCATCATATACTAGCTTCATAAACCATTTGACACATTTTCATCCCAATATTCAATATACCCTTCCTGGCATTTTCCCAGTCACCGTGGCATGACATTTACATTTCACATTTGCTGAGTATTGACAAGATATTCTACAAGGTGTGTATGTGTGCACATACCCTCAGCCTGGGAAACCCGGTGCACATTTTGCACGAACAGCACATGTCATTCAGAATGGGCTAATTTCAGGTACTCACTGACCGCATGTGGCTGGTGGCTAATGTGTTGGACAGTGTCTAAAGTTAGCTTGAGGAGAATAAGCTGTAGGGATGGTCTATTACTCTTAGTCTTTAAGCTTTATTGTCAAGCAGCTCTTGCTGTAGGCGTTGTCGTAATCCGTAATGAACTTGAGCCTTTCTTGATTCTTGGGCAGGTTTTTTTTCCTTTTCTGATGCATGAAGAGCTGTAAAGACTTTTGGATTTTTAACAATAAGATCCGATATATCTAAGGTGAAGGAAGGATGCTCTGAAAATGGCTGTTACATCTTCACATACTGATACCCAGCTTACAGATTTAGCAAGTTGTGGAGCTGGGTCTCTTTCCTCCACAACTGTAAGTTGCTGGCCACCTTGCAGTGGAAGAATCTGTGGGCAGTCCATATGCGGACAAAATATCTTTACCAAAATATCCTACTGTAAATGAAAGGTGACTTAGATACAGAAAATAAATGCATACAGGTAGACTTTAACAAATCATATATTCTAAGGCAGTAGTTCTCAGAGAGTGGCCTAAGCAGGGGCATTGGTGTGAGACGTGCAAGCTCTTAGTCCCAGCCTCCACATTTTTTGGAATATGAAACTCAGGGTTTAGGGTCCAGCAGTCTGTGTTCTGTCAAGCCCTGCAGGGGATCATTAAGGGCAATGTTTAAGAATAGCTAGAGTAAAGGAATAATAAATTGGGGGCAGAGTATGGGAGAGCAGTGACTGTTTGATGTTTGAAGAAAGAAAGAAAAAAACCTATTTTCACTCTTCAAATAAGATTCACCATAGGATCTATTGATACAGCCGGCCTTCTTACTGCAATTAAAATTCACTTTCACCTGCTGCAGTATGAATGAATTTCACAAATGTGATGTTGAGCAAAAGCAGTGAGCCACAGAGGAGCACATACTGTGTGGGATTCCACTTATGAACAGGAGCGGTTGATAGATGCTGTTGGAAGTTGGAGCGCTGATCCTTGGAGTGACGGCTGGAAGGAAGGATGAGGAGGCTGCCAGGGTGCTGGGCAAGTGACATGTCTTGAGCTGTCCTGGTCATGAAGAAGTGCTCAGTTTGTGATAATTCTTCCACCTGCACACACATGAGTTTGCATTTTTCTTTACGTTTATAATGAAAAGTTAAAAATTCAAGTTTTTACAAAATTTATGAACACAACTTTTTAGGAAAGGGTTTGGTATTATAAGTAGCATTCATTTTAATTCAGTGGTCTTCTTTTTTTTTATTAAATCATAGCTGTGTACATTGATATGATCATGGGGCATCATACACTAGCTTCATAGCGGTCTTCTTGCTCACAATTGCCCTGCCTAAATAACAAGTTGCGATTTCCCTTTAAAGAGGTCACACTGAGCACTGCTCTAAGGGCAAACAAGCACAGCCTTGGTGCTCTCTCATTTCCCCTCTTTTTTATTAAAACCCTTTCCTCTCTTTTGGTCTCTGCTCAGTGCCATCCTGTTCTCCTTCTCAGCTGGCTTCCAGCCAATCTTTAACTGTTGTTGTTATTATTTTGAGACAGACCCTCACTCTGCCACCCAGACTAGAGTGTTGTGGCCTCATCCTAGCTCACAGCAACCTCAAATTCCTGGGCTCAAGCAATCCTCCTGCCTCAGCCTCCTGAGTAGCTGAGACTATAGGCTCCTGCCACAATCCCTGGCTAATTTTTCTATTTTTAGTAGAGGCAGGTCTCACTCTTACTCAGACTGGTGTCAAACTCCTGAGCTCGAAGGACCCTCTCTCATTGACCGCTTGGAGCAGTAGGATTACAGACATGAGCTATGCTCTGGGCTGCTACCAACAGGTTATTAAGTCATTTTCTCCACAGACTACCCTGGCACTGCTGCAAGTACTTTTAAAACAGTAAAATATTTGAATAGTGTTTGGTAAGTCCCCTCCTTTCAAGTAACCCTTTCTGCCACCATCCTGCCACTGAGGACACCAATGAGGCCCAGGACCCTGCCCCACTTCTGTGGACATATCTATTCTGTTTGGCCAACATCAATATTGTCATTAACTTCTATGAATATCGGTCCAGTTTCCCTCATGCTACTTTATCCATACTGTACAAACACTGACTACTTGATGGAGTGTATGGATCAAATAAAAATGTGATCCCAAAGAATTGAGATGAGAAAGGGAACTTTGTATTTAGAGAAAATTCCATTTCCAGATCTATTTTGAAACTTAGTTTTGCTGTTCAGTGGGGTTACTAACTTAGATGACATCCAAAAGGTGAATAAACGGTCCAAATAGCCATGTGCCAAATGCATATGTGAGTATTATGGACTTAATTTTTGTGCCCCTCCCCAAAATTCATTCATGTATGGAGCCATAACTCCCAAAGGGATGGATTGGGATACAGGAATTTGGGGAAGTAATTAAGGATAGATGAAGTTGCAAGGGTGAGGCCCTCATGATAGAATTAGTGCCCTTATAAAAAGCACACACACCTGGGGAAAGGCTATGCAAGAAGGCAGCTGTCTGAAAGCCAGGAAGAGAGCCCTCACTAATAAGTGAATTAGCCATTATAACAGATGATCTCAGACATCCAGCTTCCATAACTGTGAGAAATAAATATCTGCTGCTTAAGCCACCCACTCTATGGTACTTTGTTATGGCAGCCCAGGCAGACTAATATAGTCAGTCATTGCATTAGGAAAATCTATCATAATGATTTCTAGTACTCATAGTTAAACCTACTCTGAAACTATAGACTAATATAAAATCCTCCAGTAAATTAAATGTAACACTTTCAAGATAATCCTTAGTATACTTCTGAAGGTCCTCAAAAAATAACATTTTATAGTATTTTAACAAATTTTTCTTGGTTTATGAGGCAAAACAGTATCCTCATCACACAAATACCTCTATACACCCCATTTGCTATAATACCAGATGTCACCTGATTTTTTTTCCTATCACCAGGGTCATATTTGAAAATGAAATTTACCAAACTTGTTTTATTCTGAATGACTATGCCATTCCCCTCTTAAATTCCCTCTAAGTTCTTTGGTCCAGTATCTTTCAGCCTGTGTAATGACTAAAAAGTTAATGTTTTAAAATATGGATCTAAAATAACACCAAACTTTTAAAAATAGTGTTGATAAATAGCATTCTAGAAATGTTTAAAGTACATGCTCACATTAAAGGTGGTAAACTTGCAAAAACCACTGAGTGAGTCAGTTAGACTCCTTCAGGTTATGCAAAAGCAATACATGGTGAGGTTGCCTCAGTTGGTAGGAGATTCAGGGAATGAGGAAAACATTTCATCAGGCCCAAGAACTGGATCATTCAGGAGGCAACAACAACTTCTTGAACAGTCATCCACTCCAAGATGTCAGCACCAAGAGCTGACCAATTCCTTTCATAATTATTAAGCTAATATTAGTTCTTTCCTAGTAGGTGGAGCTCTCATGTCAGGACACCATTTGCTGGCCAAGCTATAGGTGTCTTCCCAGTACCCATCACTCACTAGTCATCTTAAGGTGATACAGTGAAAAACATGGTAAGTTCTTTCCCTATCTTGCCTCATTAGGTGGCAGAAACCTCCCCACCTTCCCTAATTAAAGGCAGCATGGTATGAGAGAATAGAAAACCAGAGGCAGGAAAACAGGGTGAACATTCATAGTTTTGCCACTAAGTGGTTGACACAGATCACTATCTTGTCAGTCTTAATTTGGAATCCCCCAGAATATAACCAGACACAAGGTTGTGGGTACAAAAGAGTTTGGGGGGAGGTGGTCCCAGGAAGCACAGGTGAAACATGAGCATGTGGGGCAGGGAAAGGCAGACTGGACAGCCAACTGGGGGTGCCAATGAGAAGGGCCACTGCTGAGGGGAGTGGGGCTCCAGTGCTCTGAGAGGGGTACAGAGTGTAAACAGAATTGTCTTCCTGAGGGGTAAAGGATCTAGGGTGCTCACTTCCCACATCTATTACTGTCAGGAGTTGGTCATAAACTCCTGGGTACTTCTGGTCCATCCAGAGAATGCCCTCAGAGTTTCAGAAAGCAGCTCTTCACTGGAATATTCTGCTGGACCTCAGGCAAGTCCAAAGGGATTTGGGTAGGCCACTGTCTATGACAAAACTTGGCAGGCAAGGCTGTTTCTGTTCCAGCTACTCTAGCTCAAGAGACATGGGTTCTCTCTAGATCTCAGAGGTAGAAATGGACTGGGAGGGAGTAAGAGGAGGAGGAGAGGATTGAGTCTAGCTTTCAGACCTCTACTACAACTTAGAAAGGCCAAAAATCAGATGCAATTTGCAAGTTCAATGACAAAAGAAATAGTAAAACAGCTTGTGGTAGATCTACTCTGCAGCCATTCATGTTTTAGAATTATATTCAATGGCATGGGAAAAGTTAAAGGAAAAAAACTAGAAAAAAAAAGTGATCACATGGGAAAATGGAGGTCCATGATTCAGCCTCCATTGGAGGTTCATGATTTGGATGGGTTTGTGGGTCCCACCAGGTGTGAGGAACGAATAGGTCCTCAAAAAAAGTCATCCAAGTCTTTGAAGCTCACATACATTTAGAAACTCCCACAAGAGATCTAAATGCTTCCCTCAGTCTACAAATGTATGCCTTTACATATAGAAAAAGACTTAAATTATGATCCAACAGGGCAGGTTTGTGTCTTTTACTCCTTGAAAACTACGTTCTTAGGTGCTTGGATCTCGGCAGCAACACTCAGCCATACCCTCCAAGTGCACCTGCCTGAGCCCAGATTTTTCAATCTAGAGACATATTCTGTCTATAGCCTCAACATCTCCATGAAATGAAATAACTGAGAAGTAGTGACCTGCTGCCAGGGCTGTAACTCTGCTCACCATTCAGGCTGCTAAAGCCCTCTCATTTCTCCTAAGGAGAAGGCCCTTTCAAATGGGGCTGTCAAAATGACCTTTCTTCAGCAGATCGAATTATGCTAAAGTATAAATAAAACACTTGTACTGCCCCAGGTTTATAGATGATCTTTTGATAGAATTCTAACACTGTTTTCATTTAGAACCATAGCTACTTTTGATGCCTATGGCCTGATCAGGTTTGAAAAAAAAATGTTATCAAGAGAGCCTGCAGCGTAGGTGAGCAAGAGGGAGGGAGACAAGATCAGAAAATAAATCAGAAGGATGAGGGCAAGGGGACTGAAAAAGCAAGTCCCAGATAGCTAAAAGTAAGAGCAGATTTGCCTTTGTTTACATTGCCAAAGGGGAAAAATTAACTTGATGGAAAGGGTAATTAAGCATTTCTTTTTCCATCATGGTCCAACCTGGCTTCATATCCAGCTGTTCCATTTTACATAGTGATGCTTTTTCGAGTCGCTGAGTTAAACACAGCCAGTGGGACATTGGTTCACACTTGTTTTGTAAATGCATAGCAAAAATCTCACTGAGGACTGTCCCGCTCAGGTAGGTGACTAATGAGGGAAGAGTGGGAACATTCATGGAGAAGTGGTGTTGTCAGGAACAGAGTTAATATGGACAAATCAGCAAATGAGCATTCTGAAGTATTTCACAGAGATTATCTGGTTAACACCCTTGCTTGGTAGGTTTAGAAACTGGGATTATGTAAATTGGAGGGATTTCCCTGGAGTTATAAAGCCTATAGTTCTAAATTCTGAATCCTAATCCTTAGCTAGTGTTCATTCCGTCCTAATAATATATTTTTCTCATTTGCTGGTGTTTTCAATAACAATTTGAAGAATTTTACCTCCAGCATAGGAATGAGCTGTTTTATACAAGTTTGCTGTTTGAAATGTGTGGTTTCTGTGATGTTCATTACTCTGGCCATGCCTTGAAGATGTCAGTACAGGTTGTGTATTCCTAGTTTGAAAATCCGAAATCCAAAGCATGGCCTTCTGGATCCTTGAGTATGGCCTTTTGGCTAAATCCAAATTTTACAGAACAGTAAATGCTGTTGGGCCCAAGCATTCTGGATAAGGAATATCAGCCTGAACCTGGATTTCATCACAGCTGTAGGAACAGTTGGCCACCTCTGAAGAGGGGTTAATGAGAACATAATGGAGACAAATTAACAACCGTAGCTCAGTTGGGACCCCTGACAACCAGAACAATGTCCGGTCGGGGGCCCAGTTATCTTTCAGATAGATATAGTTTAGTCTTGTGTACTTATCTTCTCCGTGACCAAACGTGGTTCAGGTCATCAACATCTAAACACTCTGGGCATGTGCTACAGGATATATTTTTCCTATATAAAAGAATAGCCACTACAATGTTTCTGTAAGGTCCTAATCATAGTCTCCAGTTTATGATAGATAAGCACTCTGTTCAGATGGAGGAGAAATTACTTTATCCCTAATTGCTTCCCAAAATAAGCCAGAGATTCTAATGAGCAGGCCAGAATAAATATTTTGCTTGACATAATCAAATTAGTTTTTAAGACTCAAAGGAAACCCAGGTGATTTTGTTCCTGTGCAACTTTTGCATCAAGGTATGGTGCTCATGTGTCGAGGTTTACACCTTACAGGAGAGTATTTTATGAGTAGGTTTTTGTGTTCATCATGTATTTTGTTCAGACCCATTAGAACTTTTAAACCTCCTGTTGCCACCCCAGACAGGGGCTGCCTCTCTTTCTAGATGCATTTTGAAGACCTCCTGGCTTACAACTGTCTTCAAAAATAATTAATCATCTGTTCACTGTCATAATACTCTACATTCACCTCTAATTTTGGTGCAGAATGTTTTGCCAGTTGTATCGTCCATCTTTTATTTAACACATCCCTATTTTTGTTGGTTATTTCCTCGAGTCAGAACAACTTTAAGAATTCAAGATTTGCCATCATTGATGATTCATGCATCAAACTCAAAAATAGTCCAGAAAATATTTTGTACAATGGCAGCATCACTAGCACTGAGACACCCATTTTTACATTTATTTTTAACCTCAATGGGGTGTGGATCCTTATGAGAATATGATGGAAGCTCTCTTTCAATCCAGAAAAATAGATGCATGAATACATACACACATTTTTTCCAAATGTTTGCAGACCCCTAAGGATCTCCTAGGGTAAAAAACTTTTGTTCTAAAGGATGTCTTGGAACAGAAATCACATTTATTTTGATTTAAAGTCTGGATATTTTTATTAAAAATTCTATAGTTTCATTATTTGTCCATGTAGATATGTATAATTAACTGCATTAAAAGTGGCTTACTTTTTGAAATTTCTGTTTTATAGGTTTTTCATTTGATTGTAATCTTTAATCTATTTTAAATGTTTCTTTGAACCTTTTTAAGCTTTCTAAATGAGGGTTTTTATTTTTAATTTAAGACAGTGTTTCTTTTTTTTTTTTTTTTAATCTTAAAAGCACATCTATCTATAGACCTTTGGCTTGAATATTTGATTTAATATTTGCATGTGAAAAAATTCTTTAAATATGACATCGACCTTAAAGATTTTGAGAGTCAGAATCTGCATATAAATTTAATTCAATTTCTCTGCTATTAAAATAACATTGACCGAATCTCAGAATTAGGTAATAACTATTTTACATTTTTTGAACATTACCAAATGATAATTTTTAGAATTAAAAAATTGCAAATCCAATATGCAAGTACGCTTTTCATGGTATAGAATTTACATAGAAACTGCAAGCTCCTTTAGTGATCATATACACTAGCATCATAGTCCATTTAGATTGGTATAATGAAACACCATAAATTAAGTAGCCTATAAGCAATCAAAATTTATTTCTCACAATTCTGGAGGTTGTGAAGTCCAAGATCAAGGCATCTATAGCTTCAGTGTCTGGTGAGGGCCTACTTTCTGATTCATGGAAGATAATTTCTAGCTGTGTCCTCACATGGTAGAAAGGGCCAAGGGGGTTTCTGTGGCCCTTTCTATAATGGCGCTAATCCCAATTATGAGGGCTCCACTCTCACGACCTAAACATCTCTCAAAAGCCCCACCCACTAATCATCTTGGGAGTTAGACTTTCAGCATATGAATTTTAAAGGGACATAAATATTCAGATCATATCAACTAGCTGTATTTTCTTTCTCTCTCATTATGAATGACTTTATACACATACAGTTATGGCTGAATTCACCCCCCATCCCAAGCAGAAAACCTTCACTGCCATTTCAAACCTACATTTGATAAACTTGATGAAATAGGACTCATGATTTAAAGCATACAGGATCAAATCCAGCCTTGCCGAAATTTATGAGGCTGGAAATTCAGATATAGGAGACATCTTAGAAAAAGTTATAATGTGTTTTAGGCCATCTGGAAAAATATTTTCTAATACTACACAAATCATTAGTACAAATAACAATTGACAATTTGTTGGACTCCATGAAATGAATTATATAGAAACATAAGATTATACAGAAGGTTACTGTTAAAGCACCTGATAAAGAAAATTTAAGAGGCAATTTATTTCTTAAAGACACAGATTTGGGTGGCAAAACAGGTACAATTGTGTGATCAATTTTTTAAATGCTTTTACACATTTTCTTTGAATCATTAGATCATAACATTATAAACTCAATGTAAATAACCTCTTCAAAGATATTTCTTACATAATATTTGGCATAGAAGCATAGTATATGAAAATTAGAAAAATTAATTGTTCAATGTAAATGAATAAATTTTAACTACATGCAAAACCTCAAATACTCTTAAAAACTTAATGTTGTGAGAAATGAATATTGCATAAGACTTAAGTATCAAATAATACTATTTTTTATAAATGAGTAAAACCAAAACACTTGTGAATTTAAAATTTAGCCTAATCAAGATAGTTCTTTTCAATAATTATTGTCAGTGGTAATATAGAAAAAAGTATACAAGGATTTTTTTTTTTTCACAACCCACATCTTATTTCCAAAATTAAAAGGGCAAACTTTAATGGGAGCTGGTTTAAAACAGTTTGACATGAGTAGATAACAGTTTGGAAAACGTTTCTGTGCTCAGCTTTTGCTTCCAAATTTGGACTTTTAGACTTATTGTTAAGTCTCAGAAATAAATAAGCAGTGCAGATAATTAAACATTTGCCTCGGAGGAATTATTTGCAGTTAATTAAAGCCACACACTTTGGGTGTATACTTGCTTCACTGGTTATTAAATTTGAATCATATGTTAACCACCCAGGTTTCTCATTTGTCCATTAAATGTTGCTTTTGGCAGGTTCAAGAGACAACTTTCTCAGAATATTGCAAACCATATTGTTTAAAGCTATCTCTCAGTTTTGAAATGGAGAGGGAGGGGAAAGAGAGAAAGAGAAGTGGGAGCGAAACAAAGAATGATTTATTTTTGACTTCATCTGGTTGAGCTCCATGAAGGGGTTACAGCTCAACTGAGGAATTTAATCTCAGTAGAGAATCCATTTGTGAGTAACGGAAGTGTTGGTCTGCCACCCCTGGCTTTCTCCATGGCCACATGCTTACAAGATTAGCTCCTGTCTTTTAGATACCTTTGGATTACTTCCCTTCCAACTACATGAAAAATATCTGCTAGATGTAAAGTCCATGAGGGCAGAGATTTGGTATTTAGTTTCCCATTAGCTCCCCAGCATCAAGAACAGTGTCTATCATCAACTTGGCTCTTAATAAATAAATAAGTGTATGAATATATATACACATATATGTATGCATATATATATATACGCACACACACATATATGTATATATATATATTATATATATATACACATACACACACAGAGTCTCACTTTCTTGCCATCAGTAGAGTGCTATGGTGTCATAGCTCACAGCAACCTCAAACTCCTGAGCTTAAGCAATCCTACTGCCTCAGCCTCCCGAGTACCTGGGAATACAGGTGCCTACCAGAACACCTACCTATTTTTAGAGATGGGGTCTCGCTCTTGCTCAGGCTGATTGCAAACTCCTGAGCTCAAGCAATCTACCCACCTCAGCCTGCCAGAGCGCTGGGATTATAGGCTTGAGCCACCACGCCCAGCCTAATAAATACTTTTTAAATGAATGAAAAATATATTTTTTTCTCTTCTTGCCAGCTCAGTCACAGGCTCTTTTTGATGTTTTTTTCAAGAACCTCCAGAGAAGCCTCAAACATTCAAGCAGAGGCAATAATACATCGTCACAGAATCCCTTTAGCCATGTTATTTCCTATAAAGTGTATCCTATAGCAAAAAAAGATGAATGTATGCTGATTTCACATTTAAGCGTGCTATTCAAGGGAGGAAATGAACAGAACAGAAGGTCTGTAGTCACCCCTTGCTGTTGTTCTACTGGTAGGTGCCCAGAGGAAGACAAACTTTATTACTTCTGGATTTCAAGACTGTGTATCTGACTTTTTCAAGGGCTCAAGACTTCCTCTGAGAACCACCATAGTAATGAAAGCATTAAGAACATTAAAATTCCCAGTCAAGCTTGCTTACTCACCATCCAGGGTTCTTAGCCATTTTCAAATGTCTAAATCCCATTTTCAAATTTCGGTCTTCCATCTTTCTCTTTCTATCATCTGCTTATTTCCCAGGTGATCATTTTTTCTTCTCTTTTTC
>CAUYPK010086956.1:0-65039 GCA_963574355.1 Loris lydekkerianus | reverse complement strand
TTTGACACATTTCCATCACACTGGTTAACATAGCCTTCCTGGCATTTTCTTAGTTATTGTGTTAAGACATTTATATTCTACATTTACTAAGTTTCACATGTACGCTTGTAAGATGCACCGCAGGTGTAATGCCACCAATCACCCTCCTTTTCCCCATCCTCCCCCATCCCTCCCCTCTCTCTCCCACTTCCCCATATTCTTAGGTTGTAACTGGGTTATAGCTTTCATGTGAAAGCCATAAATTAGTTTCATAGTAGGGCTGAGTACATTGGATACTTTTTCTTCCATTCTTGAGATACTTTACTAAGAATATGTTCCAGCTCCATTCATGTAAACATGAAAGAAGTAAAGTCTCCATCTTTCTTTAAGGCTGCATAATATTCCATGGTGTACATACACCACAATTTATTAATCCATTCGTGGGTCGATGGGCACTTGAGCTTTTTCCATGACTTATCAATTATGAATTGGGCTGCAATAAACATTCTGGTACAAATATCTTTGTTATGATGTGATTTTTGGTCTTCTGGGTATCTACCTAGTAGAGGAATTATAGGATTGAATGGCAGATCTATTTTTAAATCTCTAAGTGTTCTCTAAACATCTTTCCAGAAGGAATGTATTAATTTGCATTCCCACAAGCAGTGTAGAAGTGCTCCCTTTTCTCCACATCCATGCCAACATCTCTGGTCTAGAAATTTTGTGATATGGGCTAATCTTATGGAGTTAGATGATATTGCAAAGTAGTTTTGATTTGCATTTCTCTGATGATTAAAGATGATGAGCATTTTTTCATATGTCTGTAGGCCGTGCACCTGTCTTCTTCAGAGAAGTTTCTCTTCAAGTCCCTTGCCCAGCCTGAGATGGAATCACTTGTTCATTTCTTGCTAATACGTTTGGGTTCTCTGTGGATTCTACTTATTAAACCTTTGTCGGAGACATAACCTGCAAATATCTTCTCCCATTCTGAGGGCTGTTTGGTTGCTTTACTTACTGTGTTCTTGGATGTACAAAAGCTTTTCAGTTTGATCAGTTCCAGTGGTGTATTTTTGAAGCTGCTTCAATTGCCAGGGGGGATCCTCCTCATAAACTACTCACCAGACCGATTTCTTCAAGGGTTTTCCCACAGTCTTCTAATATTTTTATAGTTTCATGTCTTAAGTTTAAATCTTTAATCCAGTGAGAGTTTATCTTAGTTAATGGTGAGAGGTGTGGGTCCAGTTTCAGTCTTTTGCAGGTTGTCAGTCAGTTCAACCAGCACCATTTGTTAAATAGGGAATCTTTTCCCCACTGAAGGTTTTAATTGGCTTGTCAAAGATTAAATAACAGTAAGTAGCTGGATTCATGTCTTAGTTCTCTATTCTGTTCCAGACATCTACTTCTCTGTTTTTGTGCCAGTACCATACTGTTTTGATCACTATCAATTTATAGTATAGTCTGAGGTCTGGCAGTGTGATTCCTCCTGCTTTGTTTTTATTTCTGAGAAATGTCTTGGCTATTTGAAGTTTTTAGTGATTCCATATACAATGAGGTATTATTTTTTCAAGATTTTTAAAGTATGACAATGAAGCTTTAATAGGATGGCATTAAAATTGTATATTGCTTTGGGTAGTATGGACATTTTAACAATGTTCATTCTTCCCAGCCATGAGCATGGTATGTTTTTCCACTTGTTAACATTTTCAGCTATTACTTTTCTTAGAGTTTCATAGTTCTCTTTATAGAGATCTTTCACGTCCTTTGTTAGATAAACTCCAAAATATTTCATCTTCTTTGGCACTACTGTGAATGGAATAGAGTCCTTAACTGTTTTTTCAGCTTGACTATTGTTGGTATGTATAAAGGCTACCAATTCATGAATGTTGATTTTGTAACCTGAGACGATGCTGTATTCTTTGATCACTTCTAAGAGTTTTGTAGTAAAATCTCTGGTGTTTTCCAGATATACAATCATATCATCTGCAGAGAGTGAAAGTTTGATCTCTTCTGACCCTATATGGATACACTTGATTGCCTTTTCTTTCCTAATTGCGGTGACTAAAACTTCCATTACAATGTTAAAGAGCAATAGAGACAATGGGCAGCCTTGTCTGGTTCCTGATCTGAGTGGAAATGATTTAAATTTAACTCCATTCAATACGATATTGGCTGTGGGTTTGCTGTATATGGCCTCTACCAGTTTAGGAAATTTCCCTTCTATACCAATTTTCTTAAGTGTTCTGATCATAAAGGGATGCTGGATATTATCAAAAGCTTTTTGTGTATCAATTGAGAGAATCACGTGGTCTTTGTTTTTTAATTTGTTCATGTGCTGAATTATACTTATAGATTTATGGATATTGAACCAGCCTTGAGACCCTGGGATAAAACTGACTTGGTCATAATGTATAATTTTATGTGTTGCTGGATTCTGTTTGTTAGGACTTGTTGAATATTTTTGCATCTATATCCATTAGTGATATTAGTCTATAATTTTCTTTTCTTGTTGAGTCTTTTTCTGGTTTGGAGATCAGGATGATGTTTGCTTCATAGAATGTGTTGGGTAATCTTCATTCTTTTTGTACCTTTTGGAAATTGTTGAGTAATATAGGTACTAATTCCTTTTTAAAGGTTTGGTAGAATTCTGACGTGAAACCATCTGGTCCCGGGCTTTTCTTTTTAGGGAGGTTTTGTATGGTTGATGCTATTTCAGAACTTGATATGGGTCTATTGAACATTTCCACTTGATTCTGGTTAAGTCTTGGAAGGTGACTTCCTTCCAAGTATGGGTCAATTTCCTTCAGATTTTCATATTTCTGAGAATAAAGTTTCTTGTAATATTCATTAAGGATTTTTTTAATTTCTGAGGAGTCTGTTGTTATTTCGTCTTTGTCGTTTCTGACTGATGAGATTAGAGATTTTACTCTTTTTCTTCTGGTTAGGTTAGCCAAAGGTTTATCTATTTTATTGACCTTTTTAAATACCAACTTTTTGATTTATTGATCTGTTGTATAATTCATTTGTTTTCAATTTCATTTAATTCTGCTGTAATTTTGGTTATTTCTTTTCTTCTACTGGGTTTGGGGTTGGAATGTTCTTCCTTATACTGTTGCTTGAGATGTCCCATTAAGTTGTTAACTTCCTCTCTTTCCGTTCTCTTGAGGAAGGCTTGTAGTGCTATAAATTTCCATCGTAGGACTGCCTTTGCGGTATCCCAGAGGTTCTGATAATTCATGTTTTCATTATTGTTTTGTTCCAAAATTTGGCAATTTCCTTCTTAATCTCATCTCTGACCCAGCTATCATTCAGCATGAGGTTATTTACCTTCAATGGTTTTGCATGAGTATGCAGATTCCTGTTATTAGTGAATTCAACTTTTATTCCACGGTGGTCCAAGGAAATGCAAGGAATAATTTTTATTCCTTTAAATTTACTGAAGTTAGACTTGTGACCTAAGATGTGATCAATTTTGGAGTATGTTCCATGGACTGATGAGTAGTATGTGTATTCAGTTTTGTTGAGATGAAATGTTCTGTAGATGTCTGCTAAATCCAAATGTTGGATGGTTAGTTTTGAATCTAAAATTTCTTTGCTCAGCTTCTTATCAAAGAATCTATCCAACACTGCCAAAGGAGTGTTGAAATCTCCGACTATTATGGAGTTCGAGTAAATCAAGTTGCTCATGTCTGTTAGAGTTTCTCTTATCAATTGAGGTACATTCTGGTTGGTTGCATAAATATTAATAATAGAAATCTCATCATATTGAGTATTACCCTTAACAAATATGAAGTGACCATTCTTTTTTTAAAAATTTATTTGTTTTTATTGTTAAATCATAGCTGTGTACATTAGTGCAATCAAGGGGTACAATGTGCTGCTTTCATACACAGTCTGAAGTTTTCTCATCAAACTGTTCAGTGTAGCCTTCATGGCATTTTCTTAATTACTGTATGTAGGCATTTGTATTCTGCATTTAGTAAGTTTTTTCCTTTCTTAAAATGTTTATACATTTTTTAGCATCCTCTGTATTTTTATTTTGTCTGCTATACTGTGAGTTCTTTGTGGACACAGGTATGTCTATTTCATTTCTGTTTCTCTAGCACCTAAGATGGTGCCTGACTCATAATAGAGGCATCAGTAGGACACATGGTTTTAAGTGATTGACGACTGGTTAAAACTGGATTCGTTTTTTTGAAGGAATATATTAATCAGTTTACCTGCAAACCTCACTGGTGTTCCCCAGCAACTTCAGACTCCTCTCATCCTGGCATCCTGCCCCTAAGAACAAAGAAACTCTCTTCGTAGCTCCCACATAAGTTCTTGGATCCTCTCTCATAGGTTCATTTGCCTGTCGCTGTGTCAATGATTGTTGGTTTCAGGTTCTGAAATGCTACAATTGCCTTATGCCCCATTCACATATTCTATTCTTAGGGACCTGTCCAAATTGCCTATATGAATAGTGGAAGTGAAATATTTCTTCAAAGCAAAATTGAGGATCTTAAAAGAGAGTAAGTGGATGTAAAACCAATAAATGCTTACAATAATAGATTCATGATAAATTATAGTTCAATAAAAAATAATAAACATAGAAAAGCAAATTTTAAAAAGTCACACATATAGGAATTGATCAAAGGAAATGGGCTTTGGACAAGACTTGATGCTTCAAAGGATCCATTAAAATGAAAGGTCTTGTTCTGATGTTAAAAAGGAGAAAAGGAAGAGAAAAAGACAAGATAAACTTTGCGGCTGTGGACTGAGTGCTTCAGAGATGCTAGAGGTAATGGGACAATGCAAATGGTGGGTTGGCATCGGTGGGGTCTGGAGTGAGGTTAGCAGAAGTCCCAGGCAACGGTATTGATTTTAGTGTCAAGAAGAAAGTTGAATATGTGGAGGGAGGGAGATGGAGCGAATGTCGGGTTTACCAATGCCAGTTTGAGGGTGCAAGAGTTCAATTTCCTTAAAGAAAATAATTTTATCTATTTCGTATTCCTTTAATTCTATAGATTCCTCTTCGTTGTGGTAATAGTCCTCATATAAAAAAGGCAGAAGGTTAAAGTACAGGAAATATTTTCTTTTTGAAGGATTAATGTATACAGTGACTGTGAAGGACAGACATGTGAAGCGTAGGTATTTCTTCTGCTATTGTTATCATCATTCTAATAATAAAGTTGAATCAGATCAGAAAGAATGATCTTTATATCCTTTGCAGTGACACAGGAGATGCTTCTGGGAGTTAATTTTTATAGGCTCAAAGTTTGAACCTGGGATCAGGTTAAATCTTGCATTCAGGGAGAATATTTATGACTCCTCCACACTGACAAAAAAATCACAAAAAGCATGGCAACTTAAGAAAGAATATTTCTCATTTCCTTAAAGCTGTGGAATTTCAGTCAGGTAGGACAGTTTCCACTGGAAAAAAGATGGTGATAAAAATCTGATGTCAGTCAAACCTGGGTGACTTTACACATGATCTTGTCTACTACTCAGGCCATGTCTGGCCTACTTTCTAGCTGTTTGTGCTTCTTACAGGAGATTTTCTAAGTAATTCTGGGAGTCATTTTTCATTCTCAAAGATCATATCTATTCTTGTTTCTTCAATTATTGTCTCTATACAGATAGTTCTAGGCTATCATCTTCAGACGAGATGCCAAAAGGATGTCTTTTAGACAATTTACTCATCATGTTCAAAGCTGAGCTGCTCACTGTTACTCCATGGGATTTTCTTGGATTCTCTATTTAATTACATTGTAATCTCTCAGGCTTAAAACACAGTTATCAGTAACTTTTAAAAAATTCTCCCTGATATCTAAGTTATTTAATTTTTATCATGGACAGGTGAGAGATTGTCTTCTCTTTTCCATTCCTACAACCGTGACCCTAATTAAGTCTCTTCTTATTCCTGGTCTGCTTACTGCAGTAGCCTTTATTTGCATCTATTCCACCAGTCCGTCCTTTGCACCAAGGCCAGATTCATCTTCCTAAGGTGCACCTCTAATTTAATTTGGCCTCCAAATTAAAGACAAAAAGAAAACAAAACTTTATTTGCTCTCTACTTCCTATGTAATTTAGAATAAACTCCCCTGGTAGTCAGTGTTTTCTATAGTAGACTATCAATTTGTCGTCGGAATTTTATTTTTACATGTGTTACTCCCACATTTATGTCCTCCACTCCAACCAATTATTCATTATTCTATACACATTTTCTTTTAACTATGAGTTTGCTCTACACAGAATAATAATAGCTATCTCTTTCATAGAACTTCATATTCTCAGGCTATAATGTAGGCACTTTGTATATATTAATTCATTTGTTTATTACAAGAACCCTAAGATGTACCTATTATTACTAGCTCCATTTTATGATAAAGCAGTCAAGGTGAGAGAGTTTAAATAACTTGCCCTGAGCCTCATGGCTGGCTGACAGAGCCAGGATTGGAATCCAGGTAGAACAGATGTTCCTTTGCTTTTCCTCTTGTCAATTTCCTAACTATGCCTCGATGCCAATAAACATCCTCACCATCCACCAGGGTCCATATAAGCAATGCCTATTTTTGTCTTCACAAATACTGGTGATTTTTCCCTGCCTTGAATAGCATAGCAATTAGTTTTTCTACATTTCTCCCATTCTATATACCATGCATGGCAATTTAGTTTCTCTCTCTTTTTATTCCTTAACTAAACAAACAAGGCCCTCTTCTTGTTCTCAGTGAAGTCACAGTGCTGTATCTTGAAGCACTCCGCATAGACATGTCCATTATTTAATAATTTTTACTGAAATTAATTTGTTATTGAAATCAATGAAGGACTCATTTCCAAGCCCAGAAATGAAACCAAGTCAGGTAAACTAAAACGTTTATTGTAGTTTTTTTCTTTAAATCAGAATTATTTGTGATAGCATATAGACTGTTTAAGAAAGATGGCCCCTTAGCATTACTTTATGTTGAACTTCAGCACACATTTTGATTTTTAATTCTTTAATACCAGAATTATTTAGCAGTTCAAAATTAGAAATAAAATAACAATGGAGATTTACTATGGTTTTTGTTAAACTTTGCTAAACTTCACATATTTGCATGTAATTCAAATAAAGCATCCTGGGAGCCTTTCTGGTTCTCATGTGGATTAAGCATTTGACTTGTGTTTTGCTTCCGGGTATTCTATTTTTTTTTTTTTTGCTTTAAAATGCTTACTCAAGCACTTGTTCCATCTTCTATTTCAGGTGTCCCTCTGTAACTCCTATAATGTAATGCACTCCTATAACTCCATTAGTAGTTTGACACTGAGCCTGGAGTCTTCAGGTTCAAATTAAGCTCTTGGTCTCAGACAAAGGTAGAAAATACTGGAGAAATAGAGGTTTTCAGAACAGGATACCAAATCTCCCAAAGGGTAAACTTGCATTTTGTGGGATTTGACCTGATCAGGTCTTCATACCATCTCCACATTTCTTCCTTGCTTTTCTTTTATTATGAAAATTAATATTCAGCTGTGGATTTTCTTCCTGGGACTGTTTTCCCAGGTAACCAGAAGGTGTCTATGTCTATTTGTCACACCATCTATAGTGACAGTGGCAAATATTGGGGATGTTGCCAGAATCAGGGAGATCATTTCCTCAGTCCCATTCTCCACAAAACACCTTAGAAGCATGATGAGTGGAAATGACAATGTCTAATGGAGGGTGCAGTCGTGCTAATACGATTGCCACCAACACCAAAGAAGTTGAGATTTCTGCATATAGATAAGGTGAGAGGCAATCAGGCAGCATCTACTTGAAGTCAATTCCTAGAAACTCTAGCTATCTAGTGAAATTATACTCTTTTATCAATGGATTTTAATTTCTCATTCTTTTTTTTAAAATTCTTTTTTCATGATAGAGAATTTATGTGATAAAATGGGCTTTGGAATTAGACAACCCTAGATTTAAGCCCCAGGTCTTCCATTTATTACCAATAGGTTCTTTGACAAGATACTGGACTTCACTATAAAAGAACATGTACCTTTCAGGTTTATCATGAAGATTAAGCAAGACTATATAGAACAGCATTCTCAACATGTGGGTCGTGGCCTACAAGAACTGTATTAAAGGGCTCTGGCATTAGAAAGGTTGAGAACCACTGATATAGAGGGTGACCCACAAGTTGCCATGCATAGGAAAAATGGGAAATTGTAGCTAAATATTCCTTTATTTACAAAATATTCATTACAAAATTTTATGAAGAGGTGTCTGATACGTAGAGAATATTTTGTAAAATTTTGTAATGAATACAGATATTATATATGTACATATTTTTATAACTTATTCCTCTATAAAATTAAGTTTATCAAGTAGTAATGTTAAATTAGTAACAAAATGTATGCATTAAAGTTCATAATGTCGAATAAGATAAAACTCTGCTGTAGGGTATTGGTATATTTAAATATTTTAATTGCATGCTATCAATCAAATAACATTTTGAACTAAGTATGATGTTTGTCACCTCCAAATGACCTAATTGGATTCTACTGCCCCACGTGGCAAAGAGAAGTCCTTTACTCCCTCAAAATTATCTGGGTGTCACACTGCAATTAATTGGATGCCATTATAAAGGTTGATTTTGCCAGACAGGTAGTTTCTTTAACAAAGAACCAGTCCTGGCTGTAAACTTCCTCTCAATGCTATTGTGGTCACAGTCTTTCAAGGCCTATTCCCCTCCTTTCTCTGCTCCAATAGCAGAGATTTCTACAAAAAAAATTTGTAGCTGAGAGATTATGAGATAATACTGAATTTTAAAGCTGTGGGTCCATAATATGACTCTAAGGAAGTGTACTCACCCTCTATAATGAATGCTGCCTGGTTTACTTCAAACTGTGGCTCCCTCTGTATTACTGCAGGGCTGAGGAGGTACTCCTAGGGCTTAGGGTGGAGGGTGGAGCAATGCTAGTTGCAGTGATGACTATTTCTTAACACCCCTCACACGTTTAGCATTGTTGGTAGAAGCCCAACAAGATGAAGTAAGACTGTGTATGACACTTGTCCCTTTGGAAGAAATACATACAAGGAGTAACCAAATTAACAGCACCCTTCACCTTCTTTCACAATAGTTGCCCTTACCTTTAGTTAATTTCATGTAGTGAAAAAATGTTCTAAAGGCAGGAGGCTTTAGTTTCTAGATTTTTACTGGTAACTGGTTAATGACATTAGATTAGTCACTGTACCACTGTGGGGCTCATTTTCTTCATCTATGACACGTGAGACTTGGATGAAATGACTTCTAAAAATCCATCATGGAAACAAACTTGGCTTAAAGCACTTCAGTTGGCCTTGTGACTATATCATCTGTATAAATCTAGGTAACCGCTACAAATGTGTTGCACAAAGAAGTATTATTAGAATATGAGTCCTACTCTCCCTACCTTATAAGATTGTTGTGATAATCAAATTGAAATAATGTTTGTAGAAGTATTTCATGAACTGTAAAATGATTTCCAAAATTGAGTTGCTATTAAAATTTTGCATTTTTCTTCTAATCACACATTCAAATTACTTCCGTAGCTAGAATGTGATATTAGATAGTATTTGAAGAGCTAAGATTTGAACATTGTCACTGTATCATGTGTTCATTTTAAAACAAAGAAGTTCATAGACATAATAAGGTATCAAGCAACCCCTTTGACAAAAGGTACAGTAAATCCATGCAAGATGTGATGAAAAAACATTTAAAGAACTTTGCTGGTTTAACACTACTATTCAATTCAGCTGTTTCCATGTATAAAACGATCTTATGTAACGTCTACCTTTTCTGTGAAAATCATAAAAGACTATTCATTTAAAAATAGGGTAATTTGTTAGAGCAAGGAAATTTTAAAAATTTAAACAATTTGTACAGGGTGACTGTTATGATTTGAATAAAGTTTGCTTGTCTCCATCAAACCTCATGTTGGAATTTAATCTCCAGTGTGGTGGTCTCAGGAGGTGGGACCTGGTGGGAGGTGTTTGGGTCATGAGAGGTGGATCCCTCATGCATGGTGTGGTCCCAGAAGTGAATAAGTTCTTGCTCTTATGAGACTGGCTTTGTTCTTCAAGGAAGTTGATTCACTTCCAGTAGGTTGTGATAAAGCCAGGGTGCTCCTGGGGTTTGGTCTTTCTTCACACATGCCCAGTTCCTTTCTGACCTTCTCTACCATGTTTTCACTCAGCACAAAAGCCCTCACCAGAAGCTGAGCAGATGCTGAGGTTCCATGCTTCTTGTTCAACCTGCAGGACTGAGAGCTAAATAAACCTCTTCTCTTTATAAATTACTCAGCCTCAGGTGTTCCTTTATAGCAGACTAAGTGACAGAACCAGTAAGATCTGCAGCTCAATTCCCATGATACAGGCATTTAAGATATGATCATTTCTTATCTTTTTCATTGTGTCGGGCATAGTCTGGATTTTATTCTGGTGCAGCGGTAGCCTTATTTATTTATTTATTTTTTTATCACAAATATGTATGTTATTTTATTCACTCATTAAAATTGATTATCCTGGTTGCACACAGATTAATTTGGTGCATGTTATATCTGTATAAGTACTGTGGAATATGGATATTATCAGTTGTTTTTTTTTTTCAATTCTCTATAAAATGTGAATAATACTTGCTATGGTCCAAATGTGCTGGAGCATGTCCCGATAGCAGGTCTCAGATGCTTGACCACTTGGCGTACAATGTTTAGCAATTTCTAAGTGGATAGAAAGATACAAAACAAAACAAACAAATAAATAAAAAATGACCACTCTCTATCTCTACCAACCAAATCATTTATTCAGTATTTAATTTTTTATTATTCCCTGATTTACTTTAAATGATAATGTACAACATGTACAATTTGTGTTTCAATAATATGGAATCTGTTATTTTAATAAGGAACATTTTTTTTCAGACAAATAAAATATGCATGGTGGCTCAGGCCTATACTCCTAGCACTTTGGGAGGCCAAGGTGGGAAAATTGCTTGAGGTCATGAGTTCAAGACCAGCCTGAGCAGTCTGTAGAGAGGGTTCCCTCTCTACAAAAATAGAAAAATTATCCAGGCATGGTGGCATGCATCTGTAGTCCTAGGTCCTTGGGAGCTTGAGGCAGGAAGATTGCTTGAACCCACGAGTTTAAGGTTGTAGTGAGCTGTGATGATATTACAGCAGTCTAGCCAGAGTGACAGAGTGAGTGTCTCAAAAAACAAAAAGTATTCAAAATTAAAGTGTGCTTTTTTATTTCTATAACTCTTGTTAAAATGACAAGCAAATGTGTTGATGGACATAAGTTACCTTAACCAGCACTACAAGAGTAGCCACAGGCAGAAATAACATCTTCTGTGCTTGCCTTGTAAATCTATCCTTGTCAGTGGGCACAGAGCTACAGTTGGCCTCCTTTTGACCCTTACTATTCTGCTTATACTGATTTTAAAAATAAAATATAGATTTTGGGTTAAATATGATTTTCTATGTGTAAACAAGTCAAAAGCATTAGTACCCTATCTTGGACCACATTAAGTTTCAGCAGACAGATTTCTCTGAAAGTTACTCTGCTAATGATTACAGTCTAATAGGGACAGCACAGAGCTAAAGCCCAGAAGCTTAGAAAAGCCTTCTCCCATAGAAAGGTGGTTAACTAGTTAATAGGGAGGGCCAAAAGTAGGGAGCCAAGATAACCCAGAGTCTGGGGTTTATCTCAAGTGTAACCAAAAAGTTCCAAATAAAGCTGGGCTGGGTCCTAGAAATCAAGGCAAAAGCAAGAAAGTAGAAGTGAAAACTCTTGCTGCGTCTGGAGGCCAGATGAATACTTTTGTGGTGGTGGTTTAGCACTTCCTGGTTGTCTCTGCTCAATCATAAATGGCCTTGTTCTGGTGGTCTTGGGCTCTGACACAGATTTTTCAGCCATGTTTCTTTCTCCCATCCTTCCATTTCCAGTTGATTTTTAAGTTGGGCCCAAAGAGAAAAAAGATTTAGCCTCTGTTGTCACTGAGAAACTTACAAGTTTTCATTATTGCTGGAGAAAAAAAAGGAAATATACTCCAGTAATAGCGCATTTCTTCTGGATTTATTTATTCATTTATCTGAAACGCAGGGAGCCTTGGCCCTCTAGTCTGAATAGAGGGTAGATGGACATTAATAATTATTAACAAGGAAATGTGACATTAGATAGCTAACACCATATGTTAATGTACACAGCTATGTGAGCGCATGTCAGAGGAATCAGATCTGGGCTGAAAATCAAAGTGATGTTGACATTTCTTAAATTCTGCAAATACGGAAGATAGATCCACATTTACTGAGTGATTATTGCTTTGCAAATCGCTGTGCTTAAAACAGTAGTATGCTATCATGCATTATGGTAAATGTGAATAAATATATATCAAAGGCATGTAGGAATTAATCCTGAGAATGATGTTTTCCATGAATAAAATATTGTTTAAATAATTCCATTACATGAAAAGTTTTACTTATGACAGACCTAATTAAATGTTGGAAAGCAAATAATCTGTTTAACATCAAAGAAAAAGAAATTGTGTTGGTATCAGAAAAGTAAAAAACACCAGTTAACAGAGAACTCAAAAATAATATTTGAAATAGGCATTATAATAATAAATCAGACAGCTACTTGAATTGGTCTTTAGAAAAATTTTATATCAGTATAATAATCTTATTAGACTTTTTCAAAGAATCTAAAAATTATGAATTTAGTCATTGGAAAGATGGTTGTGCTCTTTCATCCCCTCAATTTACAAATGATGAAACTGAAGGGAAAAGATTTTAACTGACATGTTTCTAGCATAACACAAGTCTAAAAATATTTAAGAAAAAATTAATTTGTGAATTATTTCAAAATATTTTTCCTGATTTAGTAAAAACCTTCATTTTTAAAATATACAGAAAAATATTTAGAGATTGAGTCTGAGTTCTACTGTTTAATTCAATATAAGCAGACTTACATTGAGAGAAAATTTTCTTTTATCTATAGTGAAAATTTAAAAAATATAATATCACTAATAATAATACAGAATCATCAATTATACATATGAAGAGTGGAAAGGATTTGATTTCCTCAATAATATTATTGGCTCTGTGCCCGTAGCACAGTGGTTACAGTGCTGGCCACATGTACTAAGGCTGGTGGGTTCAAACCCAGCCCAGGCCTGCTAAACAATAATGACAACTGCAACAAAAAAATAGCCGGGCATTGTGGTGGGCAATGTAGTCCCAGCTACTTGGGAGGCTGAGGCAAGAGAATTGCTTAAGCCTAAGAATTTGAGGTTGCTGTGGGCCGTGATGCCACGGCACTCTACTGAGGGTGACAAAGTGAGACTCTGTCTCAAAAAAAAAAGTAATATTATTATCATCAATACTTGAGAAAAGCTGTAGATAGTTTAGCAGGAATACATAATGATTTTTTTTATATATGCCTAAGGCTAATAATTCTAATTCTGCAGCCCTTTAATACAGTTCCCACAGGTTGAGAACTGCTGGCCTAAGGTATTGCCTTTTCCAAAGCACTTTTATATGTACTTACATGGTTCTCACAGAGAAACAGAAGGAACTATGGCTGATAACTCTTATTTTCAGAAAAGTGAGATTCAGAATAGATCCAGGAGTTAAGAAGACAGCCAGGACTGTATTATGAGACTCACTCCAGATACTCCTCCCCATGAACCAGTCACTGTAAACTGCTGCTGTTATATCTGTATAAGTACTGTGGAATGTGGATGCTAACAGATTTTGTTTTTATTCTCTATAAAATGTGAACAATACTTGCTATGGTACGAATGTGCTCCCTCAAAATTCATATGTTGAAACCTAATCACAAAGGTGAGGGTGTTAGAATGTGGGGCTTTAGGGAGGCGATGAGGTCATGAGGGTTCTGCCCTTGTGAATCAGGATTAACGTATTTATAAAAGAGGGTCTAGAGCAGTGGTTCTCAACCTTCCTCTAATGCTTCATTTAAGAAAAAATTAATTTTCAAATTATTTCTAAATATTTTTCATGATTTAGTAAAATGACCCCCAACCATAAAATTATTTTCATTGCTACTTCATAACTGTAATCTTGCTACTGTTATGAATCCTAATGTAAATATCTGATATGCAGGATGTATTTTCATTGTTACAAAGTGGTTGCGACCCACAGGTTGAGAACTGCTCCTCTAGAGGGCTGCCTTACCCTTATGCCATATGAGGATACATAGAAAGTGCTACTTGTGAGCACCTAAAGTCTGGTGGTGCCTTGATCTAGGACTGTCCAGCCTCCAGAACATGACAATAAATTTCTGTTGTTTATAAATTATCCAGTGTGAGGCATTTTGGTATAGCAGCCCAAGACTAAGACACTTGCAAGCATGAAAATTTGGAATCTCAAAATTGTAACGACTCAGAATATGTAATGACTATGAAGATGTTGGAAACCAGCACCAAACATCATGTGTAGTGGGGAAGGACTAAATACTGTCCCCCAAGACCAGGATCAAAGCAAAAATGTCTGCTCTCATCACTTCTATTTAACATTATACTAGAGGTTCTCACCACACAGTCAGGCAAGAAAATAAAATGAAAGGCATGCAGATTGCAAAGGAATAAGTGAAACTATCTTTATCTGTAGATAGTATGGTATTGTATATGGAAAATCTTAAGAAATATACTAATAAATTCAATATGATTGTAGGGTACATAAAAAAGAATTGTATTTCTATATTCTTATAACAATCTAAAAATGAAATTAAGAAAATTTAAACAATTTTAAATTACATTTAAAATAGCATCAAAAAAGAATAAACACTTAGGAATATATTTCATGAAAGAAATTCAAAACTGTATTTTGAAAATCGCAAAACATTGCTAGAAGAAATTTAAAATGCCAAAATAAATGAAAAGACATCCCATGTTCATAGATCAGAAACTTAATATAATAGTGATAGTGTACAAATTGATTTACATGTTCAACACTATCTATATGAAAATAGCAGTTGACTTTCTGGCAGAAATTAACAAGCTGATCTTCAAATTCATGTGGAAATTCGAGAGACCCAGAATACCCAAATGCTTTGAAAAAGGATCAGTGTTGGGCGGCGCCTGTGTGGCTTAGTAAGTAGGGTGCTGGTCCCATATACCAAGGGTGGCAAGTTCCAATGCGGCCCCGACCAAACTGCAACAAAAAATTGACGAACATTGTGGCAGGGGCCTGTAGTCCTTGCTACTCGGGAGGCTGAGGCAAGATAATCACCTAAGCCCAAGAGCTGGAGGTTGCTGTGAGCTGTGATGCCATAGCACTCTACTGAGGGTGACAAAGTGAGATTCTGTCTCAAAAAAAAAATAATAATAATAATAATTAAAATACATTGAAGTCCTAAATGTAAGAGTTAAACTATAAAATTCCTAGAATAAAACATAGGGGTCTGTCTTCATAATCTTGGTTTTGGTCATGATTTCGTAGACATGGCACTAAAAGCATAATAAACTAAGGAAAAAATAGACAAAATGGACTTTATTAAAATAAAAAATGTTTTGCTTCAAAGAACACCATCAAGAAAGTGAAAAGAAAATTCACTGATTGGAAGATAATATATATAAATCATATATCTAAAAGATTTCTGTCTAGAGTAAGGAATTATTACAACTCAACAATAACAAAAAAGCCAATTAAAAATGGACAAGAAATTTGAGCAGATACTTCTTCAAAGAAGATGTACAAATGGCCAGTAAATATATGAAAGTATTCTCAATGTAATTAGACACTATGGAAATGCAAATATAAATCGCAACGAGATATTACTTCACACATACTACATGGCTGTAATAAAAGACAAAAAATAACAAATGCTGGTAAGAATATGGAAAAATTAGAACTCTGACACATTTCTAGCAAGAATATAAAATGTTCCATTCACTTTGGAAAACCATCTGACTATTAAACACAGAGTTACCATATGATCCAACCACTCTATTTCAAGATGTAAACCCAAGAGAAGTGAAAAGACTTGTCTGTGCAAAAATGTGTACATGAAATGTTCAAAGCAGCCTTATTCATAACAGCCATAAAGCCAAATGTCCATCAGCCAATGAATAGATTAAGTAAAAGGTGATATATCTATACCATGAAATGTTATTTATCAATAAACACGAATAAAAGAAAACTAAACATGAATCAAGTATGGATACATGTTGCAACATGAATGAACCTTGAAAACATGCAAATGGAAGAAACCAGTCACAAAAGATGATGTATAATTCCATTTATATGATATGCCCAGAATAAGCAAATGTATAGAGACAGAAAGTAGAAAGTAGATTAGAGGTTGCCTAGAGGTGGGGGGCTGAGGGGGAAGAAAATGGAATGTGACTGTTAATGGGTACATCATTTCTTTACTCTGCAAATACACTAAAAACTATAGCATTTGTACACTTCTAAGTGGGTGAATTGTATGGTTTATAAATTATATCTCAATAAAGTTGTTACCCAAAAAAGGGCATTGGACCATTCTAGTAAAGATGAATAAATTTAGCCTTAGTGACAGAGAGACAGAGGTGGGTGAGGCTCAGGCACTACTTCAGTGGATTGGGGTTGGATCCTGCCTAATTTTCGTCACACCAAGGCCTCTAATGGCATTCCATATGAATCTTCCTCCTTCAATCCCTCTCTTTTTGTTTGGACTCTTTGAATGCACGGCAGAAACAATCTTAAGTTAGCTCAAGAAAGGGGATGTTATAAGGCTATAAGTTCATTTTACAACATCCCAGAGGAGGATTACAGGTAGGTCTTGCAAAGAGTCAAGAAACAGAACCTAGAAAACCATCATGAAAATCTTGTTCTTCTTCCCTTTGCTCCCCCTCCCCTTTCCCTCTTTGTCCAATGCGACTTTCTCTGTTGTTGGTCCACAGGTAGTTTGTACGTCTTTAGCTCCCCTCTTACCCACTCTCAAGGCAGCTACACTCAGAAACGAACTGGCTTCTCCTCAGTCTCATTTCCCATTTGAAAGTTTCAAGAATCTGCTGGCCTAGTGCAGGTCAGTTGTCTCTTACTAGTCTAATTAGCTATGATACAGAGGTGGGTTCATCATAAATGTCTTCTGGATGCTGCTTTAGTGAAGCTGAAAGCAGTTAGAAGAAAGGGGAATGGCTTGTGGGTTGGGCGGATATATGTTCTCATGCAGTACTACTAACAACAACAATATTGATAATACAAATATTAATAGCCATTGAGGATCTACCTGCCTTAACATTGTGGTAGGTGCTTAACATCCTTTAGCTCATTAAATCCTCACCATGCTTTGAGGTATTATGATGAGTCCCATTCTACACACAAGGATGTTGATACTTGGAGAGGTTAAATCACTTACCAGTGTTTCACAGGGCTGACTTTAGTCCTCTATACCATGCTGCTGACTCTCAGTGGCCCTGTCCGAGCTTAGCTGAGCTCATCCCAGCCTACAGCTTCCTCTTGTCACTCTGTGAAGACATAGGGCAATGGAGAGGATGACATTGGCTGTGGTTATTCTGGTTATCTATGTATCCATCTACGTAATTATCTATGTCCAACCATTATAAAGCAGTGACTTAAAATAATCTAGTATTGTCTTTATAGTGCTGGGGATTGACTGGGTTCATCTGGGGTCTAACTTGAGGGTCTCTCATGTGAATGCCATCAGATAGTAGCTGGGGGTGGATCATCTGCATTCAGAAATGAACATCCAAAATAGTTTCTTGACTCACATGCTGGTGCCTCAGTGCTTCTCTATGTTTTCAGCAGAGGAGTCTGGACTTCTTTCATAGAATCTCAGGGTCCAAGAGGGAGTGCCCCAAGAGTGATCATTTTGAGAGGGAAGAAGATGAAGTCGTTAGTCTTTCTGAAGGCTAAACCTGGAGCTGGCACAGCATCACTTTCTCCACGTCTAGTGGTCAGAGAAGGGAACCCAGGTACTAGAAAGCACATGTGCACACAGGAGCAGAGGAGGGGACAAGGAATTAATGATGGAGGCCAGTTTTGGACTCCAAATACCATTGCAGTTAAGAAAGGAGGAAGAGGTAGAACCCACAGGTTCAATTCACAGAACCCACCAGGTGCGGCAGAGTAGGGTCTTTTGACACGAGCACAGTCATGCATATGGGTCCCCACATCTCCCTGGGTGTGGGCATGGGGACAAATTCTCAAGGAAACAGTTTCCACAAATACCCCCTTGGGATAATTCAAGTTAGCAATACTCGATCCCTTAGGTAGAGATACTGTTTTTTTCCTCTGACTTCCAGCCTGCTTTTGAGCTTCCCTGTGGGCATAAATATCTCGAGAGTATAGAAGGCTAAGGGCTGCAAGAGCTGGAATCACCAAACTCAGTTCCTCTGCCTGGCCGATAAACCACAACAAAACCACAGCTAAAGCTTTAAGAGCTGGAATCACCAAACTCAGTTCCTCTGCCTGGCCGATAAACCACAACAAAACCACAACTAAAGCTTTACGTAGGGCTCTAACCTATTTTAAAGACTCGAAGAAGAGAAGATACCACAGAACCCTTAGGAAACCTGTTCTGAGATACATTTTTTTTTTAATGTCTGATCTAAGGCCTCTGAGTGGTGTGTCAGTCCCCTCTCTGAATCCGACTCTCTGTGCCTGGGAAACAAAGCACTCACATACTTCAAAAGGAAGTTATTTGGATGAACTAATGAATGGTTACAAAAGGCTTTGAAAATATAAATTGCTGCATAAATACTTAATGTCTATATAAATACTTTCGCCCCAGCCTGAGGGAGCCCAGGCTTTTTGAAAGATTTCAACCTTGTAGAGTACCTGAATAGCAAAGATAAAGCTCCTGCTAAGTTAGGATAAAATGATTCTTGCCTCTATTATGTATATTATTTATTGCAAAGGCTTTCTAAAATAGAAACATGGCAAATTTTATAGAGGAGAAAAAGAGATTTCATGGTTCCTTAGATTTGTAAGCTCTTTCAACCAGATCTGTGTTCAATACATGCTTTTAAAAACATATATAATTCACGGGTATTATTAGTGTTGAGAAATTATGCGCAAATGCCTTCTTGCATATGATGTTTTCTTTGAGAAGTGAATAAGTGGGGGGAAAAATCAACACTGTATTTTTGCATGAGTTTTGTTTTTTCTTCCTCTTCCATTTTTAAGGCATTAAATTAAAATGATGGAGATGATTTGGTGTGTGCCTTATCAAAAAAAAATATTTTTAAAGTATTTAGAAGTTGGAAAAAATGTTTAGAGATTTATATTGGGTCAGACCTGTTTCTTTCATTGAATGGTTTTTATCCATCCTTTTCTGCTGATGGGGGTTAAAACAAGAAAGAGATGTATGATACACGTAACATGAGCAAATGCTCATCGTACATCCCTGCTTCGTGGCCTCCTGTTTCTGGAGTTATTAGTAGGTTAATACAGGTAGGGAGTTATTTAGACTCTCAGATATGCAGAAATTAAAGAGAGTATAAGCAGATAGAGGAGGCAGAGAATCCATGTGGGAGAATTGTTTAGGAAAAGAAGCTTCCTCATGGGGGCACGATGCTGCTCTTTGTGGTACCTTTGTCAATTGGGAGAGGATGCTTTGAGCTTCATGAAAGAGTAAAAGCAAGAAAGGGGGAGACCGACTGTTTTCTCTGAGGTTGAAACTGAGCCCAACAGACCTTCATGTACTTTGAGCTTCTGTCTGAGGAAAGAAAGCCTGGCAAATCCTTCTGTCCTTTTAATCCATTCATCACTTCCATAGTTGAGCCTCAAGTTGCTACACCCAAGATGGTGGAAGAATAAATTACATGAATTGATGCAGCCTGCAATCAGATGAACAGTGAGTGTACTGTCTCCAGGAACTATTTTGGAGAGCTGTTTTGCAATTAACTTGAAAATGACATATTCAGATTTGATTAATCTCATGTGGTCAGTAGGCAAGCTTGAGTTAAAGATTATTATTTTTTTGTTATCAACAATAAGCCCTTCTGGGTGATATATTTGTAGAAGGATGTTGAAATAATAGAAGTGGCAAAAATGTTGATCAATGCCATGGTCAGAAGCTTGGCTTGGTTTCATAAATAGAATGTATAAAATGTTTTACTATATTTCATAAAGAGAGACATTGATTTAGATTTATGTTTATGTATTGTAAATTCATACACCTAAGGATTTTATGTGCATATATATATATGTGTGTGTGTGTATTATTTATATATATATAGTGTTACATATATACACATACTTATGATTGAAATGTCATCTAATTATTTAACCAGAGGAACCAGATTTTCATTTGGTCCCTAACTCTGTTCTCTTAATTGATATACACAGTAAATTCAGAGTTACAGATAATTTGCTATGGCATTGGTGGGTTACAGCTCAAACCCAAAGTTTAAAGATTTAATTTTCTGTTGTTCTTAATGAAATAACCAAAGCAGCAGCTCCCTGTGGCGAGATATGAAAAGTAGTGTATAGATACCTACTAAAACATTTGCAGACCTCCTCGGTTTTCTGTTTTTAATGTGATGAAAATTTGTACAAATAACAAAGAAAGAATGTCATGGTAACTAAAACATTTCCTATACATGTATTTTAGAGGGAAGCTAAATCAAAGGTCTGCAAAGAATTACTAGGGTTCTTTCTAGGAGGTTATTGACAAATATGTAGTTTGTCTCTGGAGTTTGTGCCTCTTTCACAGATTGGTGTATTTGCGATCCCACCGGCAGAATAAGTGTCTGTAATTCATTTCTCCTTGTTAACTAGTGCGCCTTTGTGTGGAGGATGATTGGCAGCAAGCTCGGCTGAGTCCCAACGGATGAGCTTGTTAGCAAAACCCTAGCATCCTATCTCTAATAAAGCATATCAGCAGTACATTTTGTCCTATCTATTAGCCTCTCTGTTTCTTTTTTTGTGAAAAGCTGAGTGTCCCTTTGAAGCAATGACAAATAAACCCCTGAACTGAAGTGCTAGGCTGCCTTACGGACAGCTGGATAGTAAATGTCACACCGTGTAGAGAATGCCTATTATCAGAGTGAGCCATTTGTTCCCGGCCTTTCAGTATCTTAATGTAATACAAAATTGCTAAATCAAGCCCCATGTCTGTGACAGAACATAATTAATGAGAAAGCAGGAGCCAATTCAACACTCTTTATTGGGACCTAATTGGCTCAGGCAACAGAGTTGTCACTCAACAAGAGACTTCCTTTAAAGCAATTTTGTTCTTGGTTGTATTACAGAGCCTATTAAATTGTCCCCTCCTTGATCACACAAAGAAGTATCTGCATGCAATAATTAGCTTTTCCAGGGGGAATTTTTTTTAACTCATGCAATACCGACTCATTTTAAAACTGTCTGAAAAAACACCCAGGCCGTGGGGACGTGCTGCCACACTGAGCAGCACTGAAGACTGTTTTCCAGTCTGCAGAGGCACCAGGCTGCAAAAGCTGAACAGGAGCCCCAAGAAAAAGAGAAATGTGTTCAAATGTGGAGAGTGGGAGGATGGTAGAGGAGGTGGGTAGAGGAAATTACTTTGATGGGTAATCATAGCTCACGTCATAAACTGCAGTTAAAAAGGGCAAAAAGGAATGACTACATGTACATATTTAAATATATGTTTACTTTTTTGCAGTTCATACTCAATTCACTTAGAAATCAAAATTAACAGAGTGATGGCAGGAGTGGAGGTTAAACATGTAGAGAAACCTGGATTGTCTGGAGCAATGTTGAGTCCGTTCAGCTGCGTCTTGGGGTTTTGTGAGAACACTGTCTCCACACCAGCACAAGCACTAAGTGGCATGTGGTTATTATTACAATCTAAAATTTCACTTGGGGGAATTATGTTCTCTTCCCTCCTCCTTATTTAACAAACCTCAAGATAAAGTTTTTTCCTGGTATTTGTATTCTTGTTATAAAACTGGGTGTTTTTTTTTCCCCCTGTTGCAATATCACAAACTTTAAATAAATCTGTGCCTTCTCTCTTAAGTTTTAAGACAACGTGGCATGCAGTGACAAGACCGTGGAGAAGGTGGGCTTACAGTTTAATCTGGCATTTTCTTAGATTTAGACAAAAAGAACCTGATTGGCTAAGCTAGAGGGAAAGCAAATGGGAAAGTTTTAGGAAATATACTTTCAGACATACAAAGTAGGCAATAAATAACATGAACTTAAAAACTGCAACAGTTGATTTTAGGGGAAAAATTATCAAAGGTTGATTTAAGTGACAACTTTGAACAGTCTAAATAAAAGCAAGTATGTGTTTGCTTTCTTGAAATAGCTGTCAATATCTCCCTTCAGTGCCTCCAGAAACAAGGCAAAGACTGTCTAGTTTGTATAGCAGCAGCATTTGGTTGGATTTAGAGAGAGCTGCTTGCTCCGGCATTGTTCTTGCCTCAATGTGGAGATGCCAGAACCTAGGAAAGAAAGGAAAGAAGGCAAACCTCTAAATGAGAGGAGAGCTGTGCTGATCTTGCCGGGCTGTGGGGTTTACAGAAGGTTTGCAGCTGCCGAGGTCCCAGGACTGTGCTCCAGCTACGACTGTATCATGAGACAGGCGCTTGTGTTGGAGCTTATAGATTTCCCAGCATTTGTCGACATATTAGCAGTATCGGTGAAACGTAATTTATTTGAGCATATAGAGAAGTTGTTCAGATTCCCACCCCCTCTCTAAGCTACCTCTGTAGATGGAACAAAATGGGATTCGTGAATGCCCTCTAAATGTTTGAAAAATATTAGTTGTTATTCCATAGGGTAATAGAAAATAAAACTAACAGCATTACAAAAATATTAGTCAATAACGTCCTTTCCCAGGTGACTCTTGAACCTTGTGAAAGCACACATTCTCAACAAAGATTTATTAGTCTAGTCAGGGAACACATGATAATGATAGCAAGAGCTGCCAGAATCTAATTTGCTTTAATTAATCATTTGCTTCATAACACGACGATTCTCCTCCCTCCCCCTCTTTTTTTTTAACTGTCTAGATTATTTTAAAACACTAGATATTACACTGTGGATAGCTGATGAAACTAAAATTGAATGCTGTAAAAGTTAGATTAAAAATTCATTTAACAGTATAAACATTTCAGAGTGCAGAATGGTGCCGATTAGGTCAAGTGAGTATGGAGTGATAAAACAGTCACGGAGCTGAGAGAAAAAATATTGTCAGAGGGCACTCAAACAGCTGAATTTAGTCTAATTTAAATGTTATAGCAGACAAAAAAATTGTTAGCCAGAAATCCCGTTATAATTACTCTTTGGTATTTTAGCAACACTGACTGGTAAGAAGTCAGAACCTAGGTTTAAACACATTTATTCATTTAATGGTACAAACAACCTTTGGTTATAACTAAAATTAATTCTCACGGTTAAACCAAGGACCCTCAGTGGAGGGCTGAGGCTGACTCAAAGGCCACATTACATGGTCCTCTCAGGAGAATTAAATGGACTATCTCAGATTTCAAGGGCAGCCGAAACACCAGATATTCATCACGCCCTTCTGGGCAGCACTGAGCAGGAAATATTTCCTCTAGGCCTCTGGCCTGGGAAGCAGCCAGCAGCAGAGGTTGGGAGACTGGGCTCTGCTGAAAGTCACGAGATGCTGGCCTTCAGGCCACAAGGGGGAGCCCGCGGACACCCCCACTGCCAGCGTGCAGGGCAACCCTAAAGCCGCACAATTGGCTTGAGATGCTTAAAGCTTTCCCAAGGGTTTGGAGAACAGCACTGTAGTCTGACATCACCCCTCGAGATTGCTGATGTGAATGCTTTTGTGTGACAGGAGGCGAGGAGGTGGGAAACTTAACATTTGTCCCCCTCAGGATGGAGCAGAACACTTGTGTCCAGAGGTCTTTCAGCTTTCTCCAGTTTGCTGATGCCTTGATGGACAAATCTTTTTACACTTCATTCTTACCCCTGTGCTTGTGAGCCTCCCCCATGACTTGAATGTCTGTATTAGGTGGAATTTAGCTCAAATAAATGTTCAGAATTCTTCAACAGAAAAAACAGATTCTCCCCATCATCCATGTGATAAACTTCTTTGGGTGTTACCTGAGGCCCTCAAAGACCTGTCCCCTTCCTGTGTTTTTGTCTCCAGCCTCTTACCAGCTCCCCTCTCCGCTTTTCCCAGCACTTTACACATCGTTAACAGTACATACCTGTAATTGTCAATTGTGTCCCTTTAATCTGTCACCTTGCCTTAGCTTGAATGTGTGTCCTCAGACAGGCCTTCTTTGACTTTATCAGATACACAGCACTGACCTTATAAGGTTACTGTGAGGAATAAAGGAGTTAATTTATGCAGTATGGGCCTGGACCTTAGAAGGCACTATGTAAGTGTTAACTGTTAGCCATTAAGTACTTCCTTGCTATGCTGTCCCCGTATTCCCTGTGACTCTCTCCCAAACCAATCACATTATGGCATTGCTAGTTCACATGTTCTTCTGCATTATAATCCTCTTGAGGCTCACTTTTTTAAATCTTTGGATTCCCAAGCCAACATAATGTCTGGCCGCCATGTTGTAAGTGCTCAATTAATGTTGCACTCAATTAATGTTCCACTCAATTAATGTTGCAAGAACTAGAGGCTGTTTTCAAGTATTATGCAGTTTTGTCACTGGTCAATTTTTAATAAAGATATAGGATCTTGCGTAAGTATTTTTTTCAGAAAAGCAGACATTTGTACAGGTGTCTAACATTTTTTTCTCAAGCAGGTTTTCTGCGTTCAGAATTCGTTCTAGAATCAGTTCTAGAACCTCATAAGAAAATTAGCATCATGACATCACAGTTTTCTTTGCTTCAATTATGTTCTCCAAGACAATCAATCAATACTTTAAAATTGATCAGTGTATTCAAGATGTTGTCAAAAACAAATACATCTTCTTAAGTATGAAACTTGGCTATCACTGACAACGTTCAAAGGCCTCTCCCCCACTGAGTTCAATAGGGGCAGCAGGACAGAGAAGATGTGTGTTTTCCTCACTGTGGTTCTTTGATGGAGATTGTAATCCTATATTCAGTTTAACTTCTAAGTTCTTAACATAAACCGGTTATTCTATTTTCTTCTGTACTTCAAAGACCTCACCCAAAATACAATCAGTTACAACTATAATTGTAGCGTAATACAACATAGCCCACCCATAAAGTGAGAAGATGAGAGAGGTAAGAGCTCAAGAAAGTTTCAGGTTGGGAGAGTCATCTAATTTGTGATTTCGTCAGGAAAATAAAACAAGGACATTTCCTGCTTCAGCAATAGTGAAAAGCTTTATGGACTTTTATAGTCAAAGAAGCCACAGTCATGCAGTTCTTTTCAAGTCCCTGAGGAGTCTGGATGTCCTCTGCAGCTCACGGCACAGCTTCACAACAGAGTCACAGCAAGTTTTGTCCAAGAAGCAGGGCAGAATCATAGAGACTTGGGGGAGCCTTCTCACAATCTGTACCCCTAAAATACTGGGAGAGATGATAAACTGGTAAACTGGTAGTGATTTGACTGACTTTGAATCTCACTGACGGTATGAGCAGAAGGAAATGCACTGTCATTTGCTTAGTTCAGAATTTCTTAACATTCAAAATGGGAGCTGGAGGGTGGTGAGTAAGTCCTGTGGTCCCATGGGGACCACTGTAATCAAGGAGAGCTCTGAACAGTGTTAGAAGAGTCTCTACATCCCCTCCACCTCCCTGCGATATGCGCCAGCAGAATTGGTTAAATGAGCCACCATATGCTAGTCAATATGAATAGGCTTATAAGGTGCTCAGTTTGATTTAATGGCCACCCATAGACTTCCACATGCAGAAGGGACTGTCACGTTTACTCTGAATAAGGCTCTAAAAAATCAACTACTGCATTTGACATTGTAGCTTTATTTTAATGTCCTCTTCAGAATTCTCCATTATAGTAACATCTCTGCAATCAGTCTAGCATAAAAAAGCTTGTTTATACCAAATTGGTCAGCCTCTTATGTGCCTATCTTTTCTGATGGGATAGAGAACTATAATGTTGTTCTTTGTAGACTAGGCTGTGAGATTTTTAATATGACTAGTCATAGCTCTCCATTTGTACAAGTGATTTATTTCAGGTTTTATTTCTGTTTTGAGCTTTTGTTTTTATATTATGTCATAATTGTCCTGGTAGGGGGAGGAGGCAAGTAGATTCTGCCCATGAACTGTAGGTCTTTGGGAGAATTTTAAGTGCAGTGTAGCTTATGAAGAAGCTGGTAATTGCAAAACAAAATAGTTCAGTCTTTTGCTATACTTTCAGTTAGGAGACTTATGTGACAGTTGTGAACAACAATACCCTGGACAGGAAATATTGGCAGAGGTAAAAGTGTGGCACTGATTTGTATGACTATTCCGAGGCAGAATAATCACACTGCCTTGTTAGTACATAATAATCACCCAGTGCAAAAGACCTTAGACCTTTGGAATCATTCAAAGTTTTCATTAGAGAATCAGCAGTCTTTTAGACTCACTCTGGTATACCTCAATGTTGAAATTGCATATTACAGGTTATGCTCCTGTAAATAAAGGACATTTTGTTATGCCCACATTCAGCTGTGTTCCCTACTGTGATTTCTTTACTAGCCCCTGCTGTGACCTCTTGCCAAATATAATGCATTATTGGTGAGCCTTTTTTGCCTGAATTTAATGTCTGTCCAGAAGACAAAAACACTGATTAGGCAGAAGGAGGATAAAAGTCCTTCAGGAACAGAGTGACTCTGGACCTCAGCTATAGACTACAGCTAATTCATGAATGTCAACAGCCAAGAGGTAGGGCACCAGGACATCCTGTCCTGTGGGTGACTTCCCAGCCACCTCTGGGGAGCATAGGTAGAACTGAAACTTGTAGATCGAGATTGAACAGGAAATGACCAAGTCTGACCCTTCAGCTAAATTTATAGTGATCTCTCTGGCTCCAATTTAAAAGAGAATCAATTCTGAGGCAACCTTGTTCCTTAATTTCTCTTGGTGGGTTCTGTAAGGGACTTAGGATGGGCAACTTTTGGAAATACTGGTGGGTTATTAAAAAGCAGACAGTTTCCCCCTATGGGTGTCCAGTTTGTGGCCATAGGCCACATGTATGTTATCTGAGGCCTGTTTTGCTTACCTGTGGTGTCAGATATTGTGAAAAATATGCATGGACCTTTTTTTTATTCTTTCTCATCAGCTTTTGTTAGTGTTTGTGCATTTAATGTGTGGCCCAAGATCACTCTTATTTTTCTAATATGCCACAGAAAAAAAAAGGTTGGACATCCCTGTATCTAGACCTTGATCCTTTTCCTCAGTGCTTCTCCTTTTTTACTCAAAGTGCTGAGAATAACCAGCTCTACTAGTATTCCAAGTTATCATGTAGATAAGAAAAATTTTTATACTTTAAGAAAACACTTTTCTTTAGTCACTTATTGGCACGTAGGCTTAGACTCTATTGAAAGGTGACACCAGAGAAACTTTCACTATGAATTTTTTGGTGAGGCTAATCAGCAAATGTCCTAATGACATCAACAATTTGCAGTTTTATTTAAAGTTATTGTAGGTCCAATTTATAGACATTATCTCACACATGTGATTTATGATTTACAGATAAGGATACAGGGGTTCAATAATTTGCCAAAAGCCACTTTGTTGACAATAGAGACAGAACATGTTTTTGAGTTAGGCAGTCCTGATGCTGCTATTTATTAGCTGCGTGAGCTAGTTGATATTATCATTTTTCATCTGATTTTGAGTTCAGTGTTCCTTCCTTTTTCCTGTGCTGTCAACCTCAAATCATTTTTTTATTTTTTTGGTTGGGGAATCATTGAGGGTACAAAGAACCAGGTTACATTGATTGCATTTGTTAGGTAAAGTCCCTCTTATAATTGTGTCCCGCCCCCAAAAGGTGTGTCACACACCATGACCCGCTACCCCGTCCCTCCTTCCTTCTAACCTCAAATCATTAAACCTTACAAAGTAAGTAGTAGGAAAGGGAATGCATTTTACTAAATATTTACGGATGTATTAGTGGCAAACCCTGTTCTGCGAAGAAACCCTAGTTTTCCCAAAGCAAGAAAATGCACTCCAAAGATAGCCCGTTTTGCTGCTTTCTGTTGGCTGAGGAGCAAAGCTCATCTTCTACCTATCAAAAGACAAAGACTCCTATATTTGAGTCATGCTGGGGTGGTAATGTTTCTGTTAGAGTCAACAACCATTTAGAAGAAGAGCCTGAAGATGACCAGTTTTAGAGAATCACACTTATCACAGGCCATGGGCTTTGGAACACAGTGTTTTCCTTTCGACGCGAGTAAAGTCCAGAAGAACTCTGCTGAATTGTGAAGTCAGTAAAGATTAAGAACTTGAATGTGACTGATGTGTTCAGCTATGCCTTAGAGAATGCATATACACTCAACACACACATATACACATGCACACACAAAGCAAAGAGTAGTTGACTTTCAATTCTATTCATTAAAAAGATCCATTTATAATTGTATTGTGCAGAGAGCTCCAAGACTGAAGTAATACCTGAGGGAGGCCTGGGAATATGTTTGCACCACATTACTTGGACTGCATGATAATTGAGAGCCATTGTGGCTGAACACTTTATGAGTTTGTTTAATTTGTCATGGTAAATAAAGCTTTTTTGATGCAAGTTAATTAGCTCTCTTGTGTTACTGCACATCAAATGTAATTAACAACCAACTGCCAGTGTGGGGTTGCCCTTATGTAACATGGTAATCGTGGAAAAACTTAACTAGGGCTGGATTAAGAAAGAAGAGATTTACTATTGAATCAGTCATGCTTCTGTCTGCTTAAATTTGGATGGACTAGCATGTAGGGGTGTTTTAAATATCAGGTCTCAGCTGCTTAATATGATTTCATAAAAATATCATGTGTTTTGTCTGGCTCACATCACCTTCCATATTAAGTAAATTCAACTAAATAAATTTCCTACCACTGCTTAAAGTTCACTTCCTCTTTGGTTGGCATTGCCTATATGCCAACCTCTGCTTAATCTTTTACTTCCAGTCATTTATCTTTCTTTAGCTTTGACATTTTACCTCTCCTGTAATAAATGCTGCTATAGCTAAGGCAGAAAGGATGCTACGAAAAAGTGATAAAGAAGGAATTTGTTCTGATGGATGGAATACAACTGAAGAACCTACTAGAAGAAGGGGATCATGCTTACAAATTCATGATGGTATTTTTGTCTATTTTATATTTTGAGATGATATTCTGCCATACTTGTCCATTTTTTTTCTAAGCAAAGTTAACTCAGAGACATCAAGCAGCTTTGATTTATACTCATTTTTGATCGTGTGACTAGAATAAAGTCCAAAGGATACAGGAATAGTAGATTTGCTGTGTTCCAAGTGTCTACCACTTACTTGCTCAGAGAAAACACAATACAATATAAGAAGAACAAATGTATAAAGGTATGTAGCTTGACTAGACTAACCCTTTCATCTCTCACTCCCCCCTTTTCCATAAGGAAGGAAGATTATATGCCCATTTTTCCAAGTAATAACACTCTACTGTGAGGAATTATAACCTGATTAGGCAGGAAGATTAAAGTGGAGTTTAAATCGGTCTCAGCCTTGAGCCAGTAATCTGACAACCCAAATGACTCCCCTTCTCTGGACTCAGTTTCCTCCTGAAACAGGTGTTAAATTGGATAGATTTGTGGTTGTCTTAGAGCTCTGATTCTTGGATCTCGTTCATGCTTTTTTGGTAAATCTTTCTGGTTTCATCTCCTTTTGCCCTGCTGTCTCACATCTCTGCTGACTGGCTTTAGCCATACAAGAAGTGTGAGTCCAGCTACTAGGCAGCTAGGATAAGTGTATTGTAATGATGGGCCTTTGCTCATCATGCAACAAATATTTATTCAATACTTCATATAAAGTAAGTTCTGGGCCACCAAGGATAAAAATGATCTGGAAAATCCTTCATATACATAAGTGAAAATTAGAAAACAGGTAGTTGGCTTAATAAATTAGATAACTTTACTCACACTATTTAAAAATATTCCTAGATATTCTGTATGAGTCTATTATCCTTGAGTTTTTCTTTCTATGCCTACATATTCAATACAGCAAACAGGAAAGCAGGACTGAACTAAGGCAGAGGGAAGATAATAAAGCTCCCTTTTATAACAAGCATTTCCTCTTGAGACAGCTCTTTTTGCTAGTTGGCAAGAATACACATCTTATTTTCCTTTATTTGATTTGAGGATTCAATGTGAAGGAGTGCTTTCCATACTGAATTCACTTTTACATTCTCAAAAACAGCATTTTTATTAATTGTAAAAGTAATATATTCTTATTGTAAAAATACAATAATATTACTGAAACTTACGATAGAGAAAAAATTAAAAGCCCCATTGTCATATTTTCTCGAGATAATCCCTGTCAGTATTTTGGTTTATATCCCCCCTCCCTCTCCTCCTCCCAATATACTAATAAAAATATATTATGTCTTTTCACACACATGGAATAATATAATTAATACTGAAACTTAATTTTTTCCTATTATATTTTGACTCTCTTTCCATATAGATTGACCTTACTCTTTTTAAAGCGTATGTTTTATTCCATTGGGCCTAAGGTTATCTAACCAATTCCCTAATTAATAGCTAGTTGAGTTGTTTCAGATATTTTGCTTTTATAAATAACATAGGATAGTATTTCTAATAATATAATCATCATTGCAAGGAGTAATGAATACTCATTAAGTACTTCCTGAGTGGCAGGCACTTTGTTGCTCACTTTATAGGCATAAGCATGTCATTTTATTCTCAAAGCAATTCTGCAGGTGAGGACACTAAAATCTAGACATGTTATGCAACTTGCGTAGGGTCCCATGCCCAGAAGGTAGTGACATTGTGATTTTAACCCAAGTCGGTTTTATTTTGGAATTAGAGCTTGGCACTCAGCAAATATCTTGGGGCACACGTTGTTATACACCTATGTTAGTATACACGCATAATACATGCATAAAGTTAAAATTGCTGGGTCAAAGGATATTTAAACTTAAACACGTATTGTTAAATTGCTGTCTGCAATTTTTGGCCCAGTTAGCACTCCCAGCTACAATAAATAAGAGTATTAGTTTCTCCATATTTTTGGCAACATTGTATAGAATCACTTTTCCCCCAATGTGATAGGAAAAAATTTTTATCTTACTGTTATTTTAGTTTGCATTACTTTAATGACTTCACTCTTTTAGTAATAAAACGTTTTTATTTAAATATCATTTTCTTGGCTGGGCATGGTGACTCGCACCTGCAATCCCAGCACTCTGGGAGGCCGAGGTGGGTGGATTGCTTGAGCTCAGGAATTTGAGACCAGCCTGAGCAAGAGCAAGACCCCGTCTCTAAAAAATAGCTAGGCGTGTGGCGAGTGCCTGTAGTCACAGCTACCTGGGAAGCTGAGGCCAGAGAATCACTTGCGTCCAAGAGTTTAAGGTTGCTGTGAGGTATGACACCATGGCAGTCTACTGAGGGCAACAAATTGAGACTCTGTCTCAAAAAAAACAAAACCAAAATAAATAAATATCATTTTCTCATCAGTTATTGAAATATGGCTCATTTACTTATAATCTCTGTTTTAGAGAGGTTACATGAAATTCTCAGTTAAGTTTTTATTTTCTCTATCATCATACGTAGTCAACATAGTTCTAGTTGACTACCTCCCTACATCGATCACTCCTTAAATTAAAATAATTTTAATAGACTGTACATGACATATCAGCACAGTAGGCCTAGTTCCTTATGTTGACCACCTTTGTATGTTGAACCATTTGTTGCAGTCCCTTGGATGGTCAACTTACAGGGATTCTACTGTATATCCAGACTTCTTACTTTATTTCTATCACCAGTGCATCTGGAATTCTTTTCTGGGATAAATATACTCAGGTACCAGTCTACCAGCAAGTTCTAATTATTAAGCCCAGGTCATGGTATTTGGGCAAAGGAGCTCACAAGAGAAGAATGGGAATAGGCCACTTAAAGTTGACTTTTTCTCATGAAAATAATAGCAGCTTTGGGAACAGAGAAAAGATGGTTTTAAAAATGTATCATATTTTTTAAAAGAAAGCAGAAGGCTCAAGGGAAAAGCTAAGAAAATAACTTTAAAAGAATAGATGTTCAGAATAATCTTGTTAAATGAAAATTTTAAAAATACTGCAGAAAATTTGAACTTGTGTCTAGAATTTGATCACAACCACAAAATGTAGCTACAGATATTTGAAATGACGAATTTATACTTCAGCATTATGTGGAGATGTGAATAATCACTTATAGAAACTTGTCATTTGAAGAAATGAGCACATCACCTAATTTTTCTTATTGAGTCATATTCTGGAGGCAGGAAAAAGCAAGATCCATTTTTATTTCATTAAAAGAAACAGGATCATATTTCATATTTATTCTCTTTGAAAACCACCTGCTGTCATGTCCATGTGATCTGTAAAATTCGAGCTTTCCATGAGTGAAAACACAAAGGAGTAAAATAATTATATCACACTGTTTGTTAGATGCATTTAACATGTAGACAGACAGAAAGATGGCAAGTCAGACAATCTGATCATTATAGCAGAATCCTTAAGGAATCTGAGAGGAAGCGAAACTGTAAAGCACTGAGGAGAATAACAATAGCAAACGGGAGACAGTTAAAGATAAGTGAGAGCACAGCAGAGCTGGGCCTGGAGCAGGAAGAGATGACTTGCCACAGGCTACCCCTTTGTCAGAAGCTCCTGCAGCAAAGCAAACTCAAAAATGTATTATCCACTGCAAACTACATCTTGAAGAAAGTGATTAATGCAATTTGGCTGTTCTATAACAGAACCATAATATATTGTTGAAAGGGGCCTGCTGAGGTAAAATGTAGTGTTGAAAATGTGCTGTTTCTTAATAATAATAGAGGCTATCAAAGTGAGCCTTGCAGAAAGGAGTTCTGGCCAATGATTATGCTAACTTTAACACCTTCTACTTGAGCAAAGATTCAACTTTCCCTAAGACTGTCTGGTTCTTTACTGTTACTTTCACTACTTTTCTTTGTTTGAGTAGTTTAGTTTTCAGGTAAGAATTTTGGCAACAAACAAGGAATGAAGAAAGGAAGAAAATATTGGGAAAACAGAAGCAGGAAACTGAATTGTGTTTTTCTCTCAGTAATTGTATGTTTTTAAAAGTAGAGCTATCCTACACATTAAATCACGTGTTATGTTTCAGGATACGGTAGATATGGCCCAGGCAATGTCAACAGCACGGGCGCACCAGGAGAAAGAGGACTTTGGAAGTAGATTTGATGTAGGGGATGTACACTTCCAGAAGGAACTCTGCTGCCTGCGTGGGGAGTGGTTTCGCCTGGCCAGCAGAGCAGGTTTCTGAACATTTTGGCAACAAATCATAATTCAAATAAGACGTTGATGTTGGAGGGAGCTTCCAAAGTGAAGCCTGGTGAAAAGCTGTTAAAATGAGACTGTGGGAAATCCTGAATGCTAGTTTGGAAGCCCAGGTGAAAAGTTGCTGGGAAGTCTCATGGGAGAGTGTGTGGCAGCACCCCGGCCACTAGACTGGGAATAAAGCACAGAACTCCAGCCCTGTGTAGAAAAACTTGCATGAAAATGACCCTCGCACCAAGGGCTATTATTTTCCTGCCACTGGTAAGATTCCTGTTTGGATAGTGGCTAAGTTGTTACCAAAGAAGAAAAATAAGGAAACAAGCATGAATTGTTGATTCTTCCAAAGTGGGTAGCAAAACCAGCAGCAGCAGCAGGTTGACAGTGCAGACTCTCATCTCCAGTGTAACAGCACACAATTCCCTTGACAAGAGACAAAGCGACTGCTAGGTTTAATGTGTCTACATGAGCAAATGATCGCTCATAGCAATGCCGCATCGTGCTGACAATCCTTTATGAATACAGCATATAAAGCCGCCAGTTAGCTAACAACAGAGCTGCCTGCCCAGATAGAAGGTTTTGGAACTACATGGGAGGGACATATTCGACTCAAGGTAATTCTGGGGAAATGTGGAAAGGCTGACATCTGGACTGTCACGCAAAGCAGACACGTTTTGAAACACAAGAGAAATGCCATCTGAGAGGTCCTCGTGAGGCTTCCAAATTGTCATCAAGAGATTTGTCAGATTTTCATAATTTTAATATGGAAGCAAAAAAGATTGCTTCAGAGAAGTAGTGGTGGGGGGTGCTTGAGATGAAAGCATTTATCTATTTAATAAATATTTCTTGACCAGGTACTGTTCTAGGCGACAGAGAATCAGACACGTGTAAATGGCCCCTGCCCTGAAGAGGGCAATTCTCTACCTTTGGAGAGGGGAAATAAGCCAACAGTTACAATGCACTGTGATTAAAAGGTAGGAATTAAGGGGTGGTGCCTCTGGCTCAAAGGAAGAGGGTGGTGGCCCCATATGCTGGAGGTGGTGAGTTCAAACCGAGCCCTGGCCAAAAACTGCAGAAAAAAAAAAAAGTAGGAATTAAGTGGATATTGTAAGGAGTGCTGAGATAAAAATAATCTAACTTGTGTGTATGTTTTGTAAAGGATAGTGGTATATCCCATAAAGGAAGGCTATTGGAAAAGGGGGCTTTTGAATGAAATCTTACAGTGTCAGTAAGGACAAGTTAGAGGAACAGGTAAGTAAGTGGATGGCCGAGCATTCTAATTAGAGAGAATGATAATGAGCAAAAACTCAGATTTACAGACTGGACACAAGGAAACCGAGAGCTGCCAGATCCCTTGCTCTTGGGGGCCTTTGTTAATATGGAATATCGGGAACTAAGAGGTAAATTCCTTCTTTAGTGGCAAGACAGAATCAGATTACTCATAGAGCATCTCCTGATACAAACCGATTAGACCTTAGAGGAGGTTACTGGGAGATACCTCAAAAATTCCTTCTTGAAAAGTATTGTTGTATAGAGGGTAAGGTGGGCAGCTAATGGAAACTAATCAAGAGTTCTTTCAACTCTGAGATTCACCTTGCATCCAGAACTGACTATAAGGAGCAGGAGAGATAAATGAAGGGGCAGGGAACTGAGCGGAAGGTAATTACAAAATATTAGAGGCAAGCTAACATTATGGGATCCTACACAGGAGCATTTCAGTGGCAAGGTAATGATTGTGATATAATGGACTACAGCTATTTAGCAACCCTGAAGCGTTTGAAGTATTTACGGTAAATTCTAACATGCTTTTCTTGTAATCTTTAGAAACAGAAACTTGCTCAGGTCAGGAAGCTGTGTTTCCTTGAGCACATTGAAGAAACCCTGGATCATTAAGGACATTTAGTTAGCCTTAGTGCTGACCTTTACTTCTGTGCTCCCACTGTAGATGATCTTCAGCCATTCATGAATGGGAGGACTCAATCCAGACTGTGTATGGTAGCCCAGTCTTAGGGGTAGCCAGGTTCATGTCTAGTTGTCAGTTTAACCCACTACTTGTGTGCTAACTTTATCAAGTGTTTCCATTGACATTCATATCCTGCAAATTGCACGCAGAGAGTAAACAGAATTTTTTTTCTGTTTGACATAAAAATATATATCGAGCTCAGTTTTCAAAGCACATTTCTCCATACTTTTTTTGTCACTTCCTACAAATATTAGGAGAGTCAGTGCCATCAAACAGAACCAACAGCAGGGCTGCCTTAAAAGAGAATATCATTCCATGGCATCTCCATCTGGAAACACAGGGAAAGCATAGGTAATGTCATAGAAAATTTCAATTGTTAGAGTTGGGTTGGACACTGGACATCATCTAGTCCCTAATCCTCAATTGGCAGATGAGGAAACTGACGTCCTTGCTCTGAGGTCTATGGTGCATGAACTAATAGACTAGCATTTCGATTTTTCTGGGAAGTAGCCCAACACTTTCTTCCATGATAGGATTTCTCTTTTATTCTTAACTATAAAGCAGAATACTTCTAACATGGGTCAGCTGTTTTAGAAAACACTTCAAAAATATAAATGCCATAAAAACGTGTTTTCAAAAACTTATCTATAAGAAGAGATGCACTGAATTCAAAATGCTAACCTTTCACTTATTAAAACCTCATGTTTGATTGCAAATTTATATAAAGCTCCCAAAGTCCAACAGTCTCTGGAGGTTTTTTTTCTCCCCTTGCACAGTCCCATTGGAAAACAAGCAACCTTTGTAGGAACTCATCATGATGACTTGGTTAGCAAAGGCAACTGAGCAAATCTGTCGTTAATTGTTTAAGCACGATGCTGAACGCAGAGTGGTCCCGTCTTTATCTTGCTGTGCCCTCATAACAACCTCACAGGGCATAAAGAAACTTGTTAGTTTCCTCCATCGTAGAGATTAGAAAGTCTTGTCTTCGTAATTAAGTGATTTGTCCAAAGTCACGGGGCTAGTACACAGTAGAGCTGAGCTAGTGATGCACACGTGGTCTGTCTTGGTTGAGTGCTCCTTTCAGCTCTACCAGATCACCACCATCCTTGTTCTACTCATGACCACTATCAGCAGCAGCAGCACTGGTCTTTTTCTAACTATTGTAACTTTTCCAAGACTGGCAGATCTCAATACGTACCACTCTCTTTCACCTTACCATTATCTCAGTGTACCGCTTTTATATTCTTAAAACTTGCTTCTTGGTTGTCTAGCAAATTTAGCTATGAGAATCCAGGAAAAACAATGTCAATTAACTAAATTTTCAGGACCCCCCCCCACACTGCTCGATGGTAACTATAAGGTTGACGTTTCAGTGTGTCTCCAAATCATACTTCCTAGAACATCTGAAGAAATAGCTTTATTTTTTGTCTCAAGTATAGCACTGAAAATTTTGAAGGCAACATTAACAACTCAAACTTACTGGCTTATGCCACCATAGTCTTACCTTTCTCCCATCCCTCACTCTCTGGTTGTGTACCTCACAGTGCCCTCTGCACTTCCAGGAAGTTTCCTACCCCTGGGGAGGAAGACAGGCTCAATGACTGGTCTCAGGCCACAAAGTTAGAAAAGTGTCAAGCAGGGTTTCTCACCCAAGACCCAGTACAATTGCCGTTTCAGAGCTCATGCAATTATAAATAAACTGTATAAGATGTGTAGCAATATTTGATTTGAAAATTTTCAAACACTGAACCTGATTGCAGCTATTAGTCATTCTAGCAGGTTGCGCTGGGAGATATTAAAAATAGTTCCAAAATTTCTCTCTCAGTGCTGTCCTCCTCTTAGTGTACGGTGTGTGCATGGTGTACTGCGCTGACAGTGTTTAGTCATTGCCACAGCAAAAGAGTCTTTTAATGAAGTAATCGTATCATGACAGAATGCCCACTTACATTTTGTTCTTATTTATCGATGTTTCAAAGTACATAACTTGTACAATGTGTAACAAAGCCCTAGTTAAGCCTAATCCCCTAGTTTGCTAACAATACTCAGGCACATCTGAACATCCCACTAGGGCAGTAAAAGCAACGAATATGCCCTACACATACAAATATAAACCAATGCAACTGTTATAAATATTAATTTTTAATAATATGAAATAGGCCTTATTAAGGATAGACTCTTATTCCCTGGTTGATGGAGAAAGTGTTGGTTGTATATGACTTAACTGAGTTGTTCTGTCACTTTCTTCACATAGTAGGTAGATAGGGAGACATTTCAGTGCCCCTTAGCAATCTTGTCGTCTATAAATATAAAGGAACATGTGGCTCCATGTAGTTAATCCAAGGGTATGAACCTGAAAAGGTCATCTCTACAAAAATAACACTGCAGCTCTATTTTCAGTTTTCTCAGGTTGAGAAAGTGACAAAAATGAGAAGAGAAAAAAAGAATAGAAAGCATTGTAAAATATCTTTTCATCTTTAACGTAGGTAACATGTACACATATATAATAATTAACTCTAGAGTTTCCAAAGAACTAAAGAGTTATTGCTGCTTGAAAAAATAAGAGAACAAAAGCAAATTTGAAAACTTTTAAGTGAAATTCTAACATTTTCAAACAAGTGCTGCCTGGGAGATCACGCGAAGCATCCAGAACCTAAATTGAATGTATGTTGGCAAGAGCATCTTCACATCTCTCTAAATAACTAGCTAATACAGTCAGTAGTTTATACCTCATTGAGACCTGGCACTTATTTGCAAAATGTTCCAGCCAATTGTCAACTAAAAAGAATGTAGAATTTCAATCTTTTCTGGGGTAGGGAGAGGCAAAAGTTTTCTTTTTTCCCCAAAGAATGTAATGTTTCAAAGATGGATTCTCTAGGTGCTGCCAAGACTGCTGTCAGGTGTAATCTAGCCCATCAACATTTTTAGAAGAAAGGCAGAATCAACACAGAACCAGAAGATAAATGAGATATGAAAGCACCCACCTATAAGCTCCTATAATTAGGCATCTTGTCTTTTCTATTTAATAAAGTTTTGGAGAAAGTCAAATGCAGATCACGTAAGACACTATATTATAGAGTCTCTTTGCTGTTCTTTTACCAGGCCTCTATTTATCTATCTGACTGGAACAAACGTCTATAACTCATTCAGTCTTTCATTTAATCATTTATTTATTTCAGAGCAAAGTAAGCCATAGCAAAAAGTATTGGCCCATAGCTGAGCAGTCAAGGAATCCATAGTCTAGATCAGCGGTTCTCAACCTGTGGGTCGCGACCCCTTTTTAACAATGAAAATACATCATGGCATTCGGAAGGTTGAGAACCACTGGTCTAGAGAGAGGGAAAGAGATGTACTGAAACCGTGAAAATACAGGACAGAAAATAAGAAACATCATGAAAAAAAGTAGTGGTCTGTAACCATTGAAAAGAAGGATACATGGGTGGGGATGGGTGTCTTTTATTTTTTTGAGCCCACTTATAAACTTCATGCTCAGTCTTTTATACGATCCTTTATCAATCCTATATGCCAGGTATTATCCCATTTTACAGATGAAGACGTTGAAGTTTGGAGGCTATTACATTGAATTAGAGTTCCATAAAAATGGTTCAGTTGGTATTAGAACACTCAGGTGACCCTGAGTCCCATTTCTGGCAGGAGGGAATTATAGAACTTTTTGTAGAGATGAGGCATTTAATCAGATCCTTGAAAATTAGCGTGAGATGTGGGGAAAGTTCAATTTATGAAGAAGAGATAGTGTGGGCTTTGAGGTTAAAGTTTGATGGGGGCCCAGGACAGGAGCAGAGGATCCCCATCTTCTGAACTAGGACTGATAGCCAGTCTGTAAATTGAAAACTTAGAAGTGGAGGAATCATTATGAAACAACACATACAGATCTTGTATTTTACCACAAAATGTATAAGCATACACTTATTTGTCAATCTTCTGTTGAAGAAGCAAATCGTGTTTTTGAAGTATGATTCTGCTGATTGGAGTCACTACCTATAATTTGCCATTTTATACTGGTTTTATATAAACTAGTTTGGTTTATTTAAAGTGGAACAAAACTGGGCAATGAGAACAATCTGAGTGCAGTATCTTTCTGGATTTTTTTTTTATTTCTTTTCTCATTCTATTATAGCCATCCTGCTCATTCCTAATTTGACATCATTTTTTCATTGGCTTTTTTAAAAAGTCAAGCATATAACTTAGTTTCATAGAAAGTTTTCTTTCCAAGCTCATGTTTTCATCACTTTTCATATTTAATTAAATCACTTAATTGCAAGAACAGAACAAATAAGACTGGCATAAATAGGTTTGGGCAAGCGTGCAACTAATTGGTGGGCGAAGGGCATGGACACAGTGTAAAACTTGCTGGCTGGGCGTGTTTAATCAGCCATGCGTTCCCAGGGCCCATGTTTTATAGAAGGAATGGAGAGCATTGATCGGATGAGTCAATTGTATAGAAATATGTTAAGAGAATTGCTACTGCAATGGAAAATATGAGACAAGGTATATTGGGTCCAATTTGTAAGCTTTCAAGTGCCACGCTGAGTAGTTTGTCACCACTGATTAGCCACTGTCACCATGTCCACAATGTTGGGACCATTGTGCTTGGAGCTGTGGATAAGAACGATCAGTCTAGATTGTGCCTAGAAAAGTTTGGTTGAGGAAATAGTGAAAATAAATGAGGTAGTGGCAAGTGTGAAAGAAGAGATGGATGTGAGAGATTATTTTGGACGTAGGGTAAGTAGGACAGTGTGTCAGATGTGGGTGTAGTATTCACTGTACCTTTTTCCTTTTTTGAGACAGAGTACTACTATGTCACCCTTGGTAGAGTGCTTTGGTGTCGTGCTCACAGCAATCTGAAACTCTTGAGCTTAAGCAATTCTTTTGCCTCAGTCACAATGCCTGGCTATTTTTTGTTACAGTTGTCATTGTTTTAGTTGGCCTGGGCTGGGTTTGAATCTGCCAACTTTGGTGTATGTGGCAGTGCTGTAACCACTATGCTACAGGCATCGAGCCTCAATGTACCTTTTAATAAAAGTGAATAAGAAGGCATTAGCCACCTAGACATTACATGAAACTCCAAGGACTTATCTAGTACTCTGAATTCTTTGCCATTTAGCTTGCTTAGTTTGTAAACTACCCAGGTGGTTGCAATGGTATCCACTATGGCAGCCCTCTGGAGAGGTGGTATACATTTCCTGTCTTTGGCACTATTGTATATTATTTCCTAGTTGTTTCAGGTACGCACTCTATTGCACTGATTCCAAAACATACTCTTGGGTTTTATGGACTTTTTGTTTGTTTGTTTGTTTTTGCATTTTAGCATCTCTGGAATCAGGACGCATCTTACAATGTCAATGCACCCTGATATACACGATGCCATGTCAAAATTTAACCACCTGTATGTTCACCTTAGTGGTCCACAAAGTAACAGTGTTTTATAAACATCTGACGCTTCCCTCCTCAGTCACATTACAAGTGCTAGGGACAATTCTGGGCCTTCTTTTCTTCTGAGTCCTTTTGATATCTTGCACAGTGCTGGGCACTTTTAGTAAATACTTGACTTATTAACTCAAGTTACATGCATGGTAAATCTGGTAAGTCACTCAGCACTGAATCCTTCTGGAAACAGCAGTCATATGTTGCTGTCGATGCTGCCGCCATCTCCTGCCCCTTCTCTTTCTTCTTCAGCCTGTCTTGTCCTGCTTGCCGGTTCCTCAAACCTTCCCGAGACAAGCTCAAAAAGAGAAACTTGAGGGAACAAGCTTCTCAGATTCATAAATACGGCATCATAGGATGACTTCAAAATTATAATAATCTGAGCTTCAAGGAGACCTTCAAAATCTTGTAAGGAGACTCTAAGGAATGTACTCAGAAATAAAATGTAAGCAAAAATTGACTTAACTCAGTTGGCTTAATATTTTTAAAAGTGGTATCTGCTATTGGCTAGAGCTCATAATAATAGGAATTTCTAAACGGGACTATTTATTTTTTCCTTTGTTTCTGTTTTATTTGTGAAAATATTAATGTTAGACATGAAAGAATGAGGAGAAAAAAAGGAAATATTCTAGTAATAAAACCATCATAATTCAACAAGACAAAAATTAAATTGACTGTTTCCAAAAGGCATCGTAGCTCAATGCCTTGAGCTCAAGAGAAGGATCCAGAATGGTTGAGCATAAATGCGTTAGAAGGAGCACTTGCCTTTAAGTAAAGCAAACTGGCAAGTTAGGCAGTATTCTAGGGAATATGGTTGAAATAAGTATGGATTATCTATCAGTGGCTTAAATTTTCCAATCAAAATATATAAATAAAAGTTCTCAGAAAAATTAATTGGTGATAGGTATAGACTTTACAATGTTATGTTGAAATAAATTGTTAATGAATATATGTGGAAAGAGTTTTAAGTGAAATATATTCATTTTCTATAAGATAGAAGGTGCAAAATAAGAATTTAGCGTAATGTTTCCAGGTGGTAGTGAGGATTTTGGCGGCTGAAAACCAAAAGCAAAACATTGCTGTGCGTGTGGTTGGGTCTTCAGGACACAAATCCTACTGGAAAACAACCAAACCACCTTTAAAACATGCAACTGTCCTGAAAAAAGTCTATCTGGTGGGAGGTGTGAATATACTTTTCTTCATGGGTACAGTCCATGCTCACTCTGTTAAAAAATGATAACAGAAACAAAGCCATAAAGATAAAATATTTCATGAGAAAACATTCAGAGGGGCCATAGTGTGGCATTGAGTTAATACTTATCAAAAAAAAAAAAAAAAAAAAAAAAAAAAAGGAGAGAGATGCTTTTTCTTATTTATCTTGACAGCTTGACTTTGGATTGATTTTCCTAGCCTGGCATTATTAAAGATTGAATAATGCTAAAAAAGCAAGACAATGCCAATTCTTATTTGTTGCTACAAAGAGATGGTTTATTGGCAGATAACTAATAACAAAGTTTTATTTCCAACATATACTGCAAGTTTCTTAAACTTGATTGAAGTTTGGAATTAGGTGGGTATCTTAAAAAATATATGTATTTTCTTTTGGCTCCTACTTGCAGACATTTTGATTTAATGGGTATGGGGCATGATCTTGAACATCAGGTTTTTAAAAGCTGTTTGGGTTATTCTAATGCAGTGGTTCTCAACCTTCCTAATGCCTCCTAATGCCCCTACCCTTTAATATAGTTCCTCATGTAGTGGTGACCCCCAACCATAAAAGTATTTTTGTTGCTACTTCAGAACTGTAATTTTGCTACTATTATGAATCATAATGCAAATATCTAATATGCAGGATGTATTTTCATTGTTATAAAGGGGTCGCGACCCACAGGTTGAGAACCGCTGTTAAGGTGTAACCAAGTTTGGGAAATACAGGTACTGTACTACCATTGAGAACAAGTGTTACCTGCTTCTCCCACTATTCTCTGTGCATCCAGAGAAAGCTTTTGACGTTGAATCACATATCCTCTACAGAGAAATGCGTATCAAGGAGCACTTTGGCATGAGGGGCTGGATAGGTAACAAGGCATTGGCAGAAAGGGAGACTATTCTGAGAATGCAGGATTATGAGAGCTAAAGGATCTGACTCATAATGAAGAAAGGCTATTTCTCCATTTCACCTGGGTTTGGACTTTAATGAGGCCTCATTAATTTGCTTAAATTGATTTTCTGAAAACCATATATTCATATTCAAATGTCATTTCAAAATATATTAAAAGACAAATTTTGATGATTCATTACTTTGAATCATTTAAGCCCTGGGGAATAATCAGAAGTCTATTTTCTGAAAGGGAAAAGCACTTCAGAGTGGTGATCATTGCAATCACTGTCCAGGTAGATATATATTCTATCTTTGTTGTCTTTAATTTCGATGATTCTCTGAACTAAAACTTGTTGTAATACCACCCTTCATAATGGCCCTTTGGCTGGTTCTGCGATAAAAAGAGCAAGATAGTAATTTCAAGATGTATTTCCTACATGACTCTGCTTTTGTGACTTTATCGATCCCAACATTGTCTGAACTCTTTGCCCCCTCATTTTGGGATATCAGATGAGAAGGAGTTATTTTACTAACTCTTAGAGAATAACATCGATGAACTATTTTCATCCAATGCAGCATAAATTGTTTTGTCCACGGTGAATTACACCCAAAGAAGGCAGCCTCTGATTACTGGTTATTAAGTTTTTTTCCTACCATATGTCTAAATGGAAACATGGCAGATTTTCCTGTGAGTTTCAACAAAGTGTTTTCTCAAACTGCGATGAAATGAGTTGATTGCAATGCCATAATAACAGTGGTGGTCGTAGATTGTTGCTGCTTCTTGATAAAACAGAGAAGTGGAGATATTTGAAATCTAGATACCTTTTGGGTAAAGGGGTTAGGCCTTGAAACCAAAGATCAGATTTGCTGTTAGCCTAATGCAGGCTAATAATGAAAAGCATTTGCTTGTTTGGAGTCTCTGCAGACAGTTTACTGGGTTCCTACCTCCTGGGATACACAAGAAACACCTCAGAAGGTCCGAGAAAATGCCAGAGTTGCAGGCTTGGGTGATGTTTGCATTAGCTGAGCTCATGGGGGAGAAAAATGTCTTCTTTTCCCTATACCGTGGCATCCTCAATCCATTTGGGGTGATATTTACTGGAGCTTGCTATCAGCCTGGAGATGAATAAGGAAGAATGCATTAGCCACAATTTTGTCCTGATAATGTTCCTTTCATTTACTCTAGTACAAGATACTGATGTAGAAGTGCTGATCACAGCGGGCTTGTTGGGCTTCCTAAGGACTGAGCACTTTTGATAGGGATGTGCTGTAATTGTTTTATTCCCAAATATGAAGTCAAAGGAGTTTATCTGAAATGAACGAGGAACTTTCAGATAAAACAATACTTCAAAAGCAAAATTTTAGAGTGTTAGGCTCACACAAACTGAGACTAAATATTATGATATGGTATGTGATTTGACTCTGTATCCAAAATTATGGACAAGGATAATTTTTACCTTAGTATTAGATTCAATCTTTAATTTTTTTGTTTTGTCCCAAATGTTTATTAGCCATATGTGTGTGTGTGTGTGTGTGTGTGTGTGTGTGTGTGTATTTACTGATTGTGGTAAAATATACATAACACAAAATTTTCCCTTTTAAAAAATTAAGCATATAGTTCTGTATTGTATAGTTCATTGTTATGCAACCATTATCACTGTAATCCTCCAGAACAATTTTGCCTTCCCAAACTAAAACTCCGTCTCTTGATGCGTCCTCATTCCATTCCTCCCCTAAACCTTGATAACCATTATTCTACATTTTGTCTATGAAGTTCACTATTCTAGGTACCTCACACAGTGGAACTGTGTTACAGATTTTTGTTTAAGCCTCTTATTTCATAAAATCATACATCATTATAATTTAAAGCAGAAGAATATCAACAATGCCAACCTGTGGTTAGGGAGCTGCTAACTGGAAAGTTAGCTAATTTGCTCTGCTGACTTCTAGCCCAGAATGTATTTTATCCAGGTTAAGATATTTCATTAAGACATTCTATGTACCTATATCCACCTTAATAATATAATAAAGTCTTTAACATCTCTCACCATCATTTCTCTACTGGTCCTATTTTTAGCTGCTTTTAAATGAATTGCTATTCATTAGAATGATGAAGAAGATAGCTAAATTTATTGTCTGCTGCCTGTTTGGGAAGCTAAGTACTAAGTGTTTTTTTTTTTTTGTGTGTGTGTGTGCAAGGCGTGGTAATTAAGTTCACAAACTTGTCCTAGAAAATGTGTTACATACCTTATTGCTGAATATCACTGTGGTCACCTTCAAAGTGCTCCTCTTGGGAAGCTATGCACTCAACCAAGGCCTAATCCACCCTTCAAAGCAATTTTGAAAGTCTTTCAGGAATGACCATCAGAGCTGTTGTTGTATGGCACCTGAAAACACACAACTATAATAATGAATGTCACTCAGCAAGACACCCCCACACATCAACACAAACACAGCTATGAGACTCTGATATACTATACTTATGAAACCTAAGTGATTTATACAGTGCTGCCAATGTGAGTGTGCTGAAGCAAGATCATGGACTAAATTGTCAGACCTTATATGATGAAAGCTCTGATGGTCATTCCAGAAAAAGACCTGCTTTGAAGTGTAGACTAGGCTCTGACATCAGTGCACACCTCCCCAAGGGGAGCACTTCAAAAGCAACTGTAATGATAGTCAGCAACGAGATACGTATCACTTTTCTAGGATGAGTTTGCAAACTTAATTGTCAGGCCTCATATTGATAAAATGTTCTGTGATGATGCTTTTTAACATACAGGAATTCATTCTTGGCTAGGGCAGCAGCACCCCAGGTTATGATTTTCTATCGACCTGATACTGGTTTTATTCTGGATTTGCCCTTTAATAAGAGGCTAAGTCTGTGTTTCAGTCTGAGGGTTCTCTCAATCCCACCCAACGCTCTTCATAGGAGAGGTCAATGGGGTATAGCTGGGCTATATAATTTTGAGCCAGGAGGTTGGCGGAAGAGGACATGGGTATTTCAGTGATTGATGATATCTCTCTGATGAAGATTCAAGTAATGGCTTCTTTTGCAATCTTTTCCATTACAGTGATTAGAATTCTGTTAGTCACTTCCTCTCTGGTAGCTCAGCTCCATACACAGAATCTCCGAATACTGTAGATGCATTCTTTGTAGCAAGTAGTGGGAGTGTGTACTGCTGCAAAAAGAACAAATTGTCTTTTTTTGAAAAAATAAGTTATGTGAAAGTTTCATTATAGTTAGTTTGGCCGCATTAGAGGCTTCAGCCTCTAGGTACAGGAGAGGAAGTACACATATTTAATTTTTGTTTTTAGGGTGTTTGGTTAATTTGTCATTAAAAAACATGGTTGGATATTCTTTCTACTTATGATATTTGATTGCCCATACTAGACTGTCCTTTCTCTTTTGGGCACAATCCTTGCTTTTTTTTTTAAAATTTTTTTAGACTAGTTGGTCTACTTGAAATTCTCTGCATTTGTTCTTTTCTCCACACGTTAAGTAGAAACAAGTACATACCTTCTACACATACAAACAGACATGAGATTAACGAAACAAAGTACCACACATATTCTTGCAGTACAAAGAAGCAGAACTATAGGATACTCTGTGTGTACATTTGCATATGATTTATTATAAGGAATTGGCTCAGATTTTGAATTCAAAATAAAAGTCCTTTAACCTCTAATTCGGGAAAAAGTTTTCTTCTTACTCTAAAACATTTGTTTTAGGATTGGATTAGTGCAGTACCAGAAGGGTGATGTGGTATTCACCGTTAGGTTCTCTGGAAATTAGCCTAACTCCTGAAACAGATAATCACTGGGCAGAACTTTTAGATTCTCAATTTTTATGGCTTATTTTTTCATCTTATTGCTCATGGTTATATCACCTGGATCTCTTCCAGGCATCCCTGCATCTCCTATTTCATAATTGCTTTCTTCAAAATATTCTTGCCTGGTGACTGTATCCCCCACTTAGTCATCATAATTTTTATACAATGTATATATTGTTTGTAATGTGTCATTTTCCTTTATATTGTTACATTGTAAACATGCTGTGTTAAAATATGTTAAATTGGTTTAAACAAATTTCCTTTTTAGATGCCTTTAATTTAGCTCAGATTGGTTTAAATCCACGAAGAACCATATATTAAACACTCTTGAATAGCTTCTATGAAAAGAAACTTAATTTATGATGTTTAGTATTATACATTATACAGTTTCTTTATTTTTCGCTCAGTTCATCATGCTGTGAAAATTCATGAATATTTAACTATTAAATGAAATGCAAAATTTTCATTATCATTTTATTGAAAACTTGACATCTTAAAATACCATACATACCATTAGTATTCTAATGCATTGTCACCTTATTGAAAAATGCTGCTAAAAAACAATACAGCCATTCAGAAAAAAAAATTTTGTCCGCCCAAGGCTATTAACTATAGTTCTACACATACATTAGTGACAAATAAGTGAAGCAGCCAATGCTCACAAAAGATGTCACTAAAATGCTAGGAAACAACTGTAACCATAGAAACCATCTCACACTGCAATCTGAACATCTTTTGTCAGTGTGTGACTAGAAATGAGATGCTTAAAATCATTAGACTATCAAAAAATCTGAACATCTCTCCATTGAAATTTACATATTTAAATATTTTGAAACCTGCAAAAACTTCAACATGATACTTCTATAAAATATTGTTTCAGCTCCTAGCCCTCAACTATCAGTTTAGATATAACAACAAAAATTATACATGAAGACTTACAATTTCCCCCCTCTTTCTTTAGGCTATGTGCATTGTCTGAAGAGCCTAAACAAACACCCCAGAGAACAGAGGTTAGCTCCAAGGGCTGTCTACCTTCCTGCTCTAATCTTCACAATGGTGCCATTCTTCACCTTTCCTTTCTCTCTGGAACAATCACTGGCTTAAATTGTACCTCTTCCAGCAAGACAGGTTTGCAGGTTTCATAAGCCTTCATGACAGTAAGTACAAAATTGTCTTAGATAATGAGATATTTAAATAAAGGATTTGACAAACCAGTGTAGGAGAGCGTGAGTTTGGATGAATGTGGAACAGCCTCTGCAACCTTGGATATGGAACTGAATTTTTTTCCTTGTCTCAGACGCACCCCACCTCCCCCAAAGGTCTGTTATTTAGCTGAATGCTTTGCATCTGAGGGGCAGTGGAAGCCATTTTTCTTGAAACCTTCATTTGAAACTAAAGTTAAAGAAGCTCCTTGAGCAACCTGGATGATCGAGACTTTGATGGGTCTAAATTGCTCTCCCTGCCTCCTCCAGACGTCATTCTAAAAACATTGATGGAGCATCTGCAATGTGCTAGGCACTTGGTGCATAGCTGCAAAGGCAGCCAGCTCCACTGCCTGTGAAACTTACCTCTTAGCAGGAAGAGACAAACAGGAGCCAATTAACAGAACAAGCCCACTTACCACATGCCAGTCACTGTTCTAGGCGTTGGGGATCCAGCACTGGCAAGGTAGGCACGTTGCCTGCTTTCCTGGAGGTCTTGATTGGAGCAATCATAAGGGAGTATTTAACAAATGCATGCATACACAGAAAGAGTACTTCGTCTCAAGACTTCATCTTTGGGGTCAGGGGCAGGTGCAGCTCTAGCCATCTGTATTATTAACACTCAACATGACATAAGTAAAGAAGTTCCATGGAGTAATTCTCAGGGGTTGACCACGTGTTGAAAGAGTGTCCACTTCCCTATTTATTTCTTCTCCTTGTATTTTTCCCCCCGATTCCCAAATCTTCTTTTCTTTAGAAAGTGCAACCCCTACCCTTCATGAATAATTAATATCTATTTTCCCATTGCCAACTAAAGTCTTTTTTATATAAATTCCTATTAAATAGAGCTTATCAGAAAGTTAATAATAAATATGTAATATTAGAAATATACAGATGTCTATACACACAAGTAATCTTGACTTACATATATAATATGTATATACATGTATGTGAAACACACACATACACATACGATCTTTTCTTTCTTTCTTCCTTTTTTTTTTTTTTTTTCACTTTCTGGCCAGGGCTGGGTTTGAACCTGTCACCTCCAGCATATGGGGCCGGCACTCTACTCCTTCGAGCCACAGGTGCCACCCACACACATGATCTGTTTAATACTTACTGCGTGCTGGACAGCATTTCAAAATATCATCCACATTCTCATTTAAGCCTTAAGAGAGAGTGTTGAGATGGGCATTACGGTCTTTATTTTTGCAGGTAGGGAATCTGAGAATTAGAGTAACCAGCCCAAGGATATGTAGCTAGTGATTGGTATTGCCAGAACTTGAACATGAACCTGTCAGACTTCACAGTCTGTGCTTTCAACCACCGTTTGAGTCAGGTAAGGAGATAGAGATTCCTTTCCCCCACCCAGCAGGCACCCCAAAGAGGATGCTCCCTAGGGACAAGGCCTGTGCTTTGCCATAGGGGTTGTGGAGCTCCTTTTGTTCTCTTGTGGGTGGCTCCTTTCTACTCACTGCATTTCAGAATCCTTTCTACACAGCCGTCTCGGCTCTGTGAACCTCAGTGTCCACAATGTACCTCTGCAGCTGAACACACAGGGCCGGAGGTGAGGGTCAGGCCAAGACAGGACAGTTTCTCCAGATTGTTTAATAATGACATCCTTTACACAAATGTTTAGAGTCTTAAAGTTGTAAGGGACCATGAAGATATCTAACTCTTTTATTTTATTGGTGAGTAAATACATGAGATTTAGAGTTGACATGAATTGCTTAATTACTTCACTAGCCAGTTAGCAGCAGAGCCAGTTTTGAATCCAGGGATTGTCTCCCAAGCATGCACTCTTTTAAAAATAAACGGGTTCCTTTGCCTGCTTGGTGTGCGTGCACATATGTGTGTGTACAAAAATGCAGAGACGTACATATGTGCTCTCAGTGTACACTCTGTATACACACATATTCAGAGTTCTCTGTATGTTTAAACTTGATTTCCACCATGAATTTTACTTCTGGAATAGCTTTTCTCTTTTCCAATTATTTAAACTGCTAACTACAATATCAAAAGCAACCTTGACTCATGGGAGGGCACCAGCAGTGGAGCCACAGAAATGACTTTGTGTTTCACTCCCTAAGGCCTCTGCCTGTCCCCACCCACTCAGTTCCTCCCACAGAGTGAAGCTGAGGCTGACGGTGTTGCTGCCATTACATTTTTTTTTGACACAGAGTCTCAAGTTGTCGCCCTAGGTAGAGCTGTGTGACATCACAGCTCACAGCAACCTCAAACTCTTGGGCTTAAGCGATTCTCTTGCCTCACCCTCCCAAGTAGCTGGGACTACAGGCACCTGCCACAATGCCTGGCTAATTTTTTTTTTTTTTTTTTTTGGTTGTTGTTGTTGGCAGTTGTCATTGCTGTTTTAGCTGGCCCAGGCTGGATTCAAACCTGCTAGTCTCTGTGTATGTGGCCGGCGCCCTACCCACTAAGCTATGGGCACCGCCATGCTGTCATTACATTTTGAACCACTTCTGTCTCCTATGTTGAGAAACAGGGCTATGTGATTGACTCAAGAGTTTGAATTCATTATGTTTTCTATTCTGCATATTATACATGCATATGTGTATATGTGCACGTATGCATACGTGTGTATATAGATGTATATACAGAATATATTTAAAATGTGCATACAATATGGAGGCCCACACCTGGAATTCTCTTTTTATTTGGAATACAAATATGTTACAAAATAGTTACTGTACCTTTTCAAATAGTAGAGAGGATGATGCTATTGGATTTTAAAAAGGTATTAATAAGTGAACAAAATAACAAAGTTTTAGTAAAAATGCAACTTACTTTTTACCCTGCTAATCAAGAGTGGGTTTCAGTTCCATGCCCCATCACTAGAATGATATGGAATCTGAAACGTAAGTGGTTTTTGTCCACTTTGCAATCTAATATCCAGCTGTTTGCTTTCTTCTAGCACCCTGCTGCCCACCCCACCTCTCCTCAAGGGCAGGAAACACTATTAATCATTCTTTTGCTCATTATTGGACTGGATTCTTCTCTGAGCTGTAGTCCCCCCCCCCCCCCAGGGCAGGGGGGAACCTCTTAGGCAGACCACCCAGGACTCCACTGATAAGTGGGCAGTCTGAATGCAGGTGGTTGGTCTCCTGCTCAGGTTTCTGTTAAGACCCATTAGCTGGGCCTGTGTTGGGCACTGAAGAGTATTAACTCCTTCGTTCCCAAACCTGCTAGACACTAGAGCATTTTTTTAGTGTCCTAGGAGAATCACTGCTACTATTGGAGAGTCGTGGGTACTGGCAGCTCTAAAGAGAGAACACCACCCAGCAAAGGCAATGCTGGGATCCCAGTCAGGAACTACAAATTCCCAGTGGGCCCCTTTTAGGGTATGAAGAATGCTTGGAATAATGGGTCCCACTGTCTCCAGAGGCTTTGGGAAGGCTCATGAGATCACAAGGGCTTCCCCATCAGTTTTCCAATGATTAAAAATGTATCATTACATTTTTATTCTTTTTGCTTAAGATTTTGCCACCTGTAAGAATGCAAATGACCCTGAGAGAGTCAGCATATTAAGCCTTATGAATTAAATAAACCTTTGAAAGAGAGAGCTGGCTAGACTCATCCAACAGTTTTGTTGGAAGAGGCAGAAGCTCACGTAGGGGATGAGTGAGAGCAGGTGGGCATCCTACCAGTGGGGGCCAGGGAATGAGAGGGGCTGGCCTCGCTGAAGACACCGTGCAGTATCTGTAAGGGTAGCAAGGGCCAGGGGAGAGAATATCAAGGAGTCAGAAACTAGGGAGAGACTAAGACACACTGGGCAGAAAAGTGATGATTTGTTTGTTTGTTCCTTTTTTTACACTTGATCTTAGCCAAAAGGCCAAGAAGTGATTGTTTTGGGTTTTGTTTTTTTTTTTTGTTGTTGTTGTTTTAAAATGTCAAATTAATATGTGAATACAAATGTTTAGGTTACATTGTTTTCAATTCTAGGGTAAAGTTCAAGTTGTAGATGATGATTTTTGTAGAGTAGACACCAGGGGAAGGAAAAGGTTGATGTCATCATAGTCAAATTCTGGTTAGTAATACAGGTAGAAATCAATATTTTTGTCTTAAATCATCCAGTTGCTTTGTGGTATCTCCCCCCCGCCTCCCAACACCTTCAAGGATGAAGCATGGAAACTAAGTAAATATTTATTGAATTGAAATTGAAATGCTGTTAAACAGTTTATCTTAAGTCTATTCAGACAGTATCACTCCTTTGGCAAATAGGTCCATATACATGCATATGTGTATATGTGCACGTATGCATACATGTGTATATAGATGTATATACAGAATATATTTAAAATGTGCATACAATATGGAGGCCCACACCTGGAATTCTAACCCGCAACTGAACACAGGTGAGATTGTTTTCACTGGGCTTCCCACCTGTATCTGTCAGTAATCCCTCCCCCACACAGAGCACACTGCCCTCCTCTGGCCAGTTATGAACCTCTACATAGCCCAATGTCTCACATGACATTCTGTCCCTTCAGGTTTGCTTTTCAGATTTAGTGTCTTCTGTTGACTTTTATTAACTGATAAAAACTGATCATTGTTAGCACTGGACCACCATACACCTTCCTTTGCTCTTCCTTACAACAGTTCTGAACTCAGCATGAACAGGATTTTGATTGCTGCAGAGAAATCTAAGAGATAACGTATACATGCTTGGAAGGAGAGTGGGTGATAAAGCAGACGAGGGGATTAGGCTTTGGAAAGGAGATTAATTGCTGACACCAAGGTCCCTAACTTGAAGAACTGATTAAATGAAGCTTTCACCTAAGGGACTTAGGGGTAAGGTGTCATCCAGATGTAAGTGAAACATATTAAGAGTCACTGGGGGGGCTAATGTCAGAGCAACTATGGAAACAGTACTGGAGTATATGCCCGGACCTATCTCTAAGTTTTGGTTCTAGTGTGATCCATAAGAATTGTTTACAAAAACAGCCATATCTCCAATTTTTCTTCCATAAGACTTTCATTTTCCACTTGTGTCCATTCCTGGGAGTTTACACAGCACAATAGAGGTACCAGTCTGAATTCCACATCCAATCAGGATCAACGGGATTTGCTTCCTGTGATGCTGCCTCTGGTTCTTACTTCTCCCCAGGGTGGCTGTTAACAAGCCCCACATAGACTGTGATAAGGTGATCCTTCCTGGCCAAGCCCCTTCATCAGCCCCCAGGTTCCTTGGCTGGAGAATGGTCATCTTGGAGGGAAGATGGATGCTTCACCCAGGATCATTTTGGATCTTTCCATAATCGTGGCTCTTTTGTGTCATCTCAGAGTCACACGTGTCCCCCCAAGACACCCAACACCCCATGCTCACTTCACCAGAGACAATGGAGTCAGCCCCTCCCTGCCAAGCTGAAATACCTGTCATCCTATCATAAGGCTTTGCCTGAGGACTTGGGCAAGGTTTCCTTTCAACCCTTGAAACACAAAAGATCTCCTGGATCCCTTTCTTGAACAATAAAACTAAAAGTTTGGTTTCCCGAGAGAAGCTCCAATCCTACCCACTTTTGTAATTTCTAAAGATGGGAGGGGAGCTAAATATTGTGGATCAGAGGTAAATTATCCATACAAGAATTATCAAGGAAAGTTTTCAGTATCTCTTCTCACAATAGCTTAGGGGGAAAAGCCCAAATTTCAACAGACCATCCATCTATTTTAGATACTTTCAGGGACAATTTTGTAAGGACTACCTTCAAATCTGTCTGGTTGTGTATAAAATAAATTTAAAGTGCTTCTGTGAGTCTGGCGTGAGCCAGGGCTTCTCTGTTCTAGCAGCTCTTTACAAGAATGGCTGACAGAATATTTTAGTTAAAAGAGCGTAAGAGATTATTCAATCCAGGATACCTGTAGCAAATCAACTTGATTTAGAGTAACTCCAATTTCCTCTTCCATGTCAGACATCACTAATCAATTATAGAACTTTTTCTCGATGAACTCTTACTAACCTTGCAATCCTTCTCCGTTTAACACCCCACAAAGATTCTCCCTATGAGTCAGAATTCGTAAGCAAAATGAAGCTTATTTGCCACCCAGATCTAGCCTGACTTCCCCTCCCCCCTTTTTTTCCTTTGTGAAAAGAGAGAGGAAGGAAAGAAAGAAGAAAGGGAAGGAAATGAGAAGGGCCCTGTCAAAAATACAGTTAACTAATTAATTACAAGAGTCAGTTGTACTTATTAGCCAAAGCCTTGGGTGTGTGTATGTGATTGAGAAAATAATGTGTTGTGCTGGCTTTAATATTTTATTGATTAATATTAATAGCTTTTCTTTACAGAACTTATATTATAAAATAATGTAATATTATTAGAAAGCAACCCCTGTGAGGTAAGTTTAGTAGTGTCTCATACCATACATAGGGAATCTGAGCCCCCTCAGAATGAGTGGAAATTTGTAGCACTTTAATTTCCAAGCAATTTTGTGTCTACCCCACTGGAAGCAGAGCTAATCATCCCACGGAGTCATTTACAAGGTGAGAAGTGATAGTGTGACTGGATTACAGTTTTAAATGTTCTTGAGTGCCTAAATGCCAAATGGATTCAACTCTAAACTTTTGGCTGTCACTCCCAATAGGGAGGCTGAAAGCGGGTCAAGTGTGTGGGCTCATCATTTTGCTATTTTAGAATGAATGGTCCACTTAGGCTGGGTCTACATAATGTCACATCAACACATTGCAAAATGAAAAATTAGGTCAACCACGTAGCGATTTTGATACCCAGTGAAAAGTCATCAGTGTGACAATTTTGACTTTTAGGTGTAAACCATTGAAATCCATTATGTGTGGAAAGTACAGACAACAGACACTATCAAGATCCCTGATCCAGTAATAAAAAGTAACCTTTAATGAGTACTTTCATATGCCTCATGCAGTGCTGAGTCTTGGAATTTCAAATGAATCTTCTTATTTAACCCTCACAATAACCCTATGAGGCAAATACTATTTTCTCCTTTTTTAGGAATGAGGAATAAGAAGCATACATATCTTTCTTCTTTATTAAAAATATGGATTATAAATTTAATAAAAATAAATATTCTTTTATGCTGTAGTTCCTTGTTAAGCCTGAGGAATTTCTCCTAAAAAATAGATCAAATCAAAAGGTCTTGTCATGCACCGCCATTGCTTTGATTTTTAGAGTTCTTCACAGTAAGAAGTGAATTTAGAAAACAGACTTTGGTGGAGTTAGAACTTTTATATTGAGTCTTCCATTTCCTGACACCCCATAGTATCTTGAGGCCACAATGATGCAATTGATACCTGTTGGTGTTTCATCCTTTCATCTAGCTACACACTACAGGAGTAGTGCTGTGAAGAATGTATTCCACCTGCCTAGATCATCTATAAAAGGTTCATGATCCAGGAAAATTATACTACTTATTGCCAACTCTAACATTTTTTAAATACATGTGAAATGACAAAATTAAACAAGAAAGAGGCAAGTCTTGAGGGGAAAATGAAGTCAGAAGTAGCCAATAAGGAATTTAAGAGGAAGGACATGGAGAGATATGAAAGTAGGCACTATTGTTTCTCCTTGGTGATAATAGAAGAGATGGGAGGTTGATTGTGAGTAAGTACATGAGTCTTGAGTCAGTTTGATATCTATAGATACATTTCATCTTTACTGACTCCTTGAGTCAGTAATAAGTCCTGACGGATGTCTTTCCAAAGTTGGAGTTCATGTAATAGCTGAGTACCCCCTGTATCCTCAACTCCAAACTTACGGATGTCTTTCCAAAGTCGGAGTTCATGTAATAGCTGAGTACCCCTATATCCCCAACTCCAAACTTAACGGATGTCTTTCCAAAGTTGGAGTTTATGTAATAGCTGAGTACCCCCTGTATCCCCAACTCCATACTTTGGATGTAGATACATCTACATGACAGGTTTCTTCCTTCATCAGGACATGGGGCCAGTGCTGTGAGCAGAGACTTGTGTTAACACATAAGGCTTATATAAAAAACACATATAAAGCCATCTTTTCAGGCCTGTGCCTTGGGCATGGGGGTGGGGATAGTGCATATGTGTGTGCTCAGGCAGAGAGTAGCTCTCAGGAACAGAAGAGGCAAGTGAAAGAGAAGAAAGAACAGGTAGCAGCACGGACAATGGAAATACCATGGGAAGTGAAAACTAGAAAAGACTCTTTTGACATACGGGTTGATGCATAAGAAATATTTGGTGAGTAGAGTTTATTGGACAGGAGGAAATAATGTTTGGCTGGGGGAAATAGACAAGAAGCCTTTTGTTTTTAAAGATAGGAGTCTCCCTGTGTTGCCCAGGCTGGACTTGAACTCCTAGGTCTATTTGATCCTCCTGCTCAGTCTCTTGAGTAACTAGGACTCATCCCCCTCCACCTTTCCAGATCAAACCAACTCCCTACAGTCTGAGAGATGCAGAAAGTATTGCCCACAGTATGGGTGTCTCCAGACTTATGGAAAATCTTTGATTTCTGCTGCCTATCATAGAAAAGCCAAAGATCAAAATGTAGCAGCAAGATAAGAATGATGAATGTGAATATAGATGTTTAAAACTCATATACAAATTATTGTCTTGATGCAGAATAATTATCCTGAAAGTTAGAGGGCTGCTGACACCAGCCTGTACCTCTGCAGCCTGTTTGTCTCAAGAGCAATTGTGATTCATTTGCTGAAAGATTTAGGCCCTGGCTAATGGGGAAAAAAATGGACAGGAATTCAAGTGATATTATCAAATAAAAATGTCTTAAATGCTTTTTCACTTAAAAAGTAGCTCAAGGATCTATATATTGACTTAACCTGCTTGGTTAACTCTGCCAAATATCAACATCATATGTGACTCATCGATATTGTATAAACCTGCAGTTTTTTCTTCATGGACCTGTGTTCTTTTTGGTTAGGTAAATGTTCTTTTTTGGTACTCCTCACTTAGCTCCCTTTTCTCCAGCCTTTTATTTTATTCACTGTTTTTCTAAGTATGAAGTTCAACCACTGGAGATTTCACTGACATCCAACTGCAATCACAGTCATCGAAGGATTAGAAATAATTAAACTAGATTATATTCATATCTTTTTATAACCTCATATACTTTAATACACCCACAGCGACAGGTAAAAGTGAGTCAAGATTCCATAAAAAGACATTTCACCTGTGTCTAATTGAAAATGCAAAATGAGAAGTGAGTTTTTAGCAGTGAAACCACATTGGAACAGAGGCCCTGCCATAGGAATGAGTTTAGTCCTCAGAAAAATGCATAAGGAAAGCTGTTATTTTATATTGTAAAATCTATTTTCTTGTATTTTTGTTGGGGGTAGGAGAAGGAAAAAGATATTTATTTAATATTTGTGTGAGCTTGGACAGCTCTCTCAGTGTTCTGGGCTTGAGTTTTCTCATCTGTGAAATGAGAAGATTGTATTAGATTATTTTAGTATCTCCTCCGGTTTTAAAATTCCATGATTCAGTCCTCAGTCCTAAAAATCATAGAGACATCCTACATAAGAGCAGAGTGCGTGGAAGGAAGCAATTTTTAGAAGGTGCCCCAACTTAACTTGGGATGTTTATTATTTTTCTTATTCTGTTATGTGATTAGAATATTCATATCTATGAGAAGAGCATCACTTTCCCTTGGACAGAGCTTGATAAAATTCTCATCCTTTATTCTTATTTCCTAAGTAGCACATCACATGACATGTGAGGAAATTTCTACATTTCATAATCAGATCATCCTAAAGGGAGCCCTTCGTTACCTTAGTGTATGTTCTTGAGCAGAGGGAGTGAGAAGTATGTGTGTTTACGGAGCTTGGCAAACAGGAAGACCAGCTCCTAAGAGTTGTATATGCTATAAGAGGGTGGTTTGACTCTCCTGGCACCTTATTACAAAGGTGATGAAAAGCCTGCAGTAACTTTTAACAATGGGAGGGATGGTGAAAAAGAAATGATCTGAGATGGCCAATTAAGATGCTATGGACATAGTCCAGGTAGAAGATGAAAGGGAAATTCAAGTAGGACCAGTGGAGATCTGAAGAGGGGGGTAAGCGCCGTGGTCATGTAGCGAGGAGTGTCACCAGTGGTTGGCTGTTAAGGAAAGAGGGAAGTTGAAGCTGACCCTCTGGTTTCTGTCTTGGGAAACTGGGGAGACAGTAGATGCTTGAGAGGAGAAAACAATGGATTAAATTGTATGCTTGGTGAACAAAAGTACGTTAGGAATGGCCAAAGGAGAGGAGTAGAGGGAGGAGGGGAAATGTTGACTTCAGAGCAAAGGGAGAAAAAGGAATCTAACCAGAGAAGGGGGACGCCTCAGATGTGGCACCTTGTCATTTGCTGCCTTTGGCTTTTCAACTGATTGAACAGACCCTTCCTCATACTCAGGGAGCTTGTGGCCTGAGAGAGACAGACAGGCAGAGCCAGCCACGCCACTGGGCGAGCTCCTGTTGTGCTTCTTGCTGTGTTCCCGATGCCAAGCGTGGTGTCCACAAATGGTAAGCCACATTATGATTGTTGAATGAGTGGATAAGTTCATTAATGAAGTTCTGTAATGAAAGTATATAAAACATGATAGGGGACCATGGGGGAAACAAAGGACTGCTTTTGAATAGAGAGTAAGAGTCAGTATTATTCCCAAGAAGGAGGCATTTAATCTTTGTTGCAAAGGCACAGAATGACTGAGAAACAATTGAAGCACAGGGAATGGCATTTGGAAAGTCATGTTAGTATAAAAGCGAACCTATCCCTTGTTTTGAGCTCTTGAGGAAAAAGGATGTCCTTTTCAGGGAGTGATGTTGAACTCTATTTTAGTATGGATTATCATATGGGGATCTTTTTTTGATCCTTAAAAAAAGGCATTCACTCTTGAAAATATGTTGCTACTTCCTGGTTTTTAGGATTACTATACTATTATGCTTTGTGCATAAAATTTAAAAAATGGTGTTCACAGTTCCCCCTGCTTAAATCAAACAGGGGAAATAATTCAACTAAGTTATTTCCTCAGTCAGTGAGTGAGTGAAGTGATGACACTTTCCTGTGAACAACCGCACCACTACTGATGAGTAAACCTGGAAAATGTTTAGAGATCTTACTTTTAGAATGAATAAATGTAGAATAAATTAGGTTTTAAAACTACCATTAATTTTTTTCAATAAAGTATAGAGCTGAACAGTCATAAATATGCACAATTTCAGTCTTCCTCCTTTCAACCATCATAGACTGTAGTCCAGAACCCTGGTCTAAGATGTCAACAGATGTATCTTGTAATTTATTTATAAAAAATGAGACAAACAAGATTTTCTAGGCTAATTGCCACATATGTTTCCTTCTTTAATCAAATATTATTTAATATGTACTATGTGTCAAATATAATATCATGTATCATGGGGAATATTCTGGCTCATAAAGAGCTTGCAGACCAGAAGGAGAGATAAAATTTACCCAAATGAAAAATTTTATGATTCAGATTATTAAAGTATCATAGGATTTCCCAGAGAAACATTTTCCTTTTTAGCAATCTTGTCTTGTTGCACATTGGTAACACATACCTCATTATACCCCAAAGCCTAGTAAGTACATCCAAGAAATTTAAATTTTATATATCTCCTGCTACCAGATCCCCACTTATGCCTCTGATGTTTTTCCCAACTTAGCTGCTTTTATGAACATGTTCAGAAGGCTTGAAGTCAGCAAACGTTTATTGAGTACTTCCAGTGTACTAGACATCTTGCCAGTTTGGAAGATTCTGAGATAAAAACACAGAGCCTGCCCACTAGGTGCTTCATTTGAGGACAGGAACAGTAGAAGGAGGTTGGGAGTTAAACAAATGCTAGCTGTAGTCAGAGTAAGTTGAGACTCATATAGAAATGAAGTCAAAACACTATGGTTGAAAGCAATAGCCTCTCAAAACAGCAGAAAAAATAGTCAGATTCTGCTATGTATTAGAGACAATGAGAAACTAAAAGGCAGAGAACATGGTTGTTTTCAAAGTAAGTGCAAAAATGAAATTTATTAAATATTTTTTATTCTAATAGATCATGAAAACCTTTAATTTTCTGTTAAAAAACATCACTTCCTGCTCTTGAAAGACTCAGGGGAGTATTGTATTTAGTAAGACTTTCCTATCTACTGCCTGAGCTCTGCACCCTGAAAACTTGTTCCTTTTGTCTGAGACTCAGGTACAGATGGCCCCTGACTTACAGTGGTTAGACTTACTGATTCTTTGACTTTGTGGTGGTGTGAAAGTGATGCACCTTCAGTACACTCCTCCACTTAGGATGAGGTCATGTTCAGACAAGTTCATCATAAGTCAAGGAGCACCTGTGTTCTCAGGAGTGCAAATAGCTTGATGGCATTCTGTTTGGGGGTGACTGACTGCTCTTACCAGAGCAGCTCATCTCTGGCACCTGCCACCTGCCCCAAGTATATGGATGGTATCCACTTCCTTTTTGACTTGCTACTGTGACTCTCAAGAGTAAACCTGGTGGAGCAGCCCTCTGTGGTTCTCACAGTAAGATCACAACCTTTTCCATACTTTGGATGAATCTCTTGATCTCTGAATCTCTGCCCATTTGTAAGGCTGGCCTTACAGCAGTTCCAAAGGTTCTATGGATCCAGCTGACATCAGGGGCTCTTGAAAGAAGTTTACAGCTCTGGGAGTCTTGGCACTACCTTCTAAGATTCTTATTTAAGAAAAAATAGGAAAAATAGGCAGGCTATTTTTAAATGTTCTAGGTAATTCTCACAGAGTGCTGTCCACGAAAGCTGTGTGTTCCGGGAGCTCTTCTTCTCTGGTTCTGAAAGAGTAGCCTACTCCTCTAAGGTAGGATGCCTGGGGTGCTCTCTGTAGAGAGAATCAGCTGGAATGTTTTGGTATCAATTTAAAAATAATATGGAAATATTTTACTCACAGGTCAATGGCATTTTGTTAGGTTCACTTAACCCTTCAATTGAGAAATATCTTTTGGGTAGCTATTATGGCAGCCACTATTGAAAGCTGACCAACAGAAAAGCTCTGTTCTGCTAACAAGATGCTACATAGCATGGTAGAAAGAACTCAGGCATCAAATTAGAAAATCCTCAACTGACAGCCAGAACCATTTCCATGCATGTGAATGAGACTAATTTGGATCCTCCAACCCCAGACAAGTTGTCAGATAACTGTAGTCACCTGAGTTCCCAAAGAGACCAGCAGAAAAACCATGCCTCCAACACCCTAATTGTGAAAAATAGCAAACCACTGAGTTTTGGGTTAGTTTGTTGTCTATTAATACATAAATGAAACAGAAGTCAAAGCTTTGTTTTCAGTGTCTTTTCTAGAAAAGATATATAGGATATATAATATATTTCTTGGCACATAGTAGGTATTCATTAAATGGCCTATTAGATCAGGAGGAAAAATGTACATACTCAGAGAACTCACTAACAGCAATGGTAATATATGCCATAGGGTTATATAAACAGATCTTGTAGGAATTTAGGGAACATTCACTTTGGGCAGAAAGATAGGGTAGTATTGGGGTTAGCTCTTAAAGCATAAAGGCATTTGTTAAACCTGGAGCGATCTCATTGTTCTGTAAAATTTTGTCTGGCTCAGCTCCTAGTTATAAACTTATAACCACTTCCTTTTATTGCTCTTCATGCTATTAAGTGAAAAGATATGAACCCCTGCTAGTACTTCCCAAAGTCACAGAATTCTATTAAAAAACAAGAGAATTCTATTAAAAACAACTGCCAAGGAAGGAGAAAATTCAAACAGAATATAGACAATTATCTGAAGGACTGTTCCCTGGTTTCCTTTGGGGGGTTTTCTGAAGGTGCTGGTGTCTGAGTTGGTGTGCAATTTCATGACGAGGAGAGAGGTCATCAGAGGCAGGATATTCCTTTCCTTTAGGGAAAAAATAAGGCAGATCAACATAAAACTCTTTTAAACTCTCTCAGTAACTAGAACGATCTTGAATTTTTAAGATATCGTGAAATACTTTAGAAAGGGTTTCAAGTCATCACGATTTTGCTAATGCCAAGAGGTTAGACTAAATGCCATTACCTTTGAAAGTCATTCCACCTCCCCAAAAAAACCCCCCAAAAACCCAAAAGATAATTTAATCATTAAATGGCAATTTGGTCCAATAAACAGGAGTAAAGCAGTATCAGCATGAATTTCAAAAACCTGCTAAGAGCTATAAATATAGCCTGCAATATTTTGTAATATCTAAAGTGTTTGGTCTAATGTTGAACATGTTCCATTGTTCAACCCAGCTGTGTTCTTTCAGTCTTTCATTTCTGTAAAACTAGGATAAAGGCTGTCAAAGCAAGCGCAGCAGCAGCGGCAACAGCAGACTTTCTTGCTGAAAAGTTCTGTGTACATAGTACATAGCAATCTCAAGATGGAACTTTGAATGTTTCAAACCAGAACAAAATCTTCATCTAATTATAAGTGAACTATATTAAGCACAAAAGGCAATTTCAAATTATACTGAAGAAAGTTACATTTTACTCTTTGCTTTCAAAATGCATTTATCGCAATTTCACAAACTAATTGCAAATTCATTTTGCTTAATTTTCTTAGGTTATTTCTTTTATTGCTTTCAAGTGCTCGGCATATTTCTGAACCATCAAAATCCATAAGGGAGATTTAGAGGGGCTTTTTTTGTTGTTGTTGTTAATTTGTATTTAAAATCGTAGAATCGGAAATGAATCATGTTTTTCATTTCTTAGTCTTAGATTAATGTGGTGACCACCAAATCACTCCAGTTATTATAGATGCATTCAAAATAGAGGGAGAAGATGTTACCATTGATGAGCACATTTGGAAAACTGGATTTCGAGAAAGACATTACAATTTTAGAGACAAACTCAAATGAAATGATATGTAACTGTCTACCATGCATACTATATAATTCCTGGTCTTTGTATAATTTTACATGGATTTTGAAACAGAGGCAGCTCTCTATTTTCTACCCAGGCTGATTATCCACTATGTAGATTAACTGTGGCAAGTGGTTTATTGAAGGCTGGGTTATTTCACTCTGTATACTGTAATTCTAGTTGTCTGTCCTAGTTACATCCGTAGGATAAAACAATTCTAGTGTAAACTCTAAAACTCCTGTATTCCAAAGTCAAATACAAGTTGATAGATTGAAAATTCGGGGGGTGGGGGGGTTAATTTGTATTTACCCTCTGGCCTCTTGCACCGTTCATAGGGATCATAGAGAGGCTGCTGGGAAGCCTTCGTGATTTTGCTCAGGAGATTCGCAGACAAGGCACCTTTCTGGTAAGGTGGAATTCATAGCTCAACATAGACTTTAGTCATGGCTGTCCTCTGTTTTAGATGTGTGTATGTGTGTGTGGGTAAAGAAAAAGGAAGGATGGAGCAGAAAGGGTGGGGAGATCAGCTCCGTTTTCTTCCCTGCATTGGGACAGATAAAAGAGCCACTGTAATTGGATTTCTAGGCCCACATACTTATTATTATTATTACGTTACTTTCCTGTGACTGAGTAAACTGGGTGTTTGTTGATGGATTATTCCAAATATTAAGAAGTGTGTGGGGCTTTGTTCTGTACTTTGTAGATTTTAGTAGTTTTCAATTGAGGAAAATGTCTCTTAGTTGTAATAATAACCTACATTTCCATAGCACCTTCAATACTTTCATACTAAAAGAATCTAACATACTTTGAAATTCCCCTGAATAGATGTTGAGTGCTATAGATATCTTTCCTTAAATGTCATGAATTATCATCTTGCCTGTACTTAAAATACAGTCATTCTTAAGACATAGCCATGGTAAATGAAAAGTATTATCTGCTTGCTTAGTGATGGGATTAACCAATGATTTGGATCTAAAGAGCTGGTTTAAGGATATGGAGATGGAATTCACAATTGTTTTGGTCCTGGCTCTCCACTCTTGCTTGGCTCACCTCCTTGTGGCCAACTAGTTTACCACATATCCTAGAAAGTAGTCCTCTTATTCTATTGTTTTAAAAATAAAATTGCCTGCCCCTCCCTGAGCCATTGCACCCCCATCCCAGCTTAGTTGATAGCCAAACGTTATGGCTTTATTCTTAATTAGCGATGATTGGCTTCTCAGGTTCTTGCTGAAATTATAATTTTAAATCTTCTGTTGCCAAACTCTTACCAAACTCTCAGCTGAAAGACATAGAATAACATGAAGGCTTAAAGAACAGAACGTCTTCAGAATTTCCAGATTGCTCATTTCTCCAGGTATTTGAATAGTTCCCAGTAGCATCAATGCAAGCCTCGGGGAGCTGGGTAGATTAAGCATCTCACTTTACCCTCTCAGGAGATTGTGTTTCCTGAGTTTTATTTACTAATTCATTTTCAAGAAGGGTTTTGGACAACTGTACACAATCACTGAGCTATGCTGTCATGTCCTCTAGAATGAGAGACCGGGAGGCAAGATCACGTGGAGCTTGCTCTGTCTGTCTCCCGGCATCACACAATGTCCTCTTTGTGTAGACCGGAGGGAGAGATTCCACTCTGCTCTAGTACTGCGAAAGGTCTCATTTCTTTATAGCAACTTCGTTATTTTTATATAATAGACGCTATAAATCACATCATGTTTTCCTTTGTTTGGCTGCTCACAAACTCAGAGCCAAATTTGCAGCCCACCTCCAGGAGCTGCACAAACTTCACAGCCTGCATTTCTCTGTGCTAATCTTTTCCTGGGCTTTCTATATGATGTTTCTATCCTTTTATTTTTAACATTCTCCCCATTGCCTCTTAGTACTTTAGCATGGTTTACTGCATTTTTGAGGCTTTCTCGTATCCTTTTCAGAATAGAGAGCAGTGGGTATAAATAAGCAAATAAAAAGAAAGGCAAAGTATCCCATGGAACCCCGGGGCTGTCTGGATTAGTCTACGTAGAGACTGCCTTCAGTGATGCTCAGCTGTGTGGCATCCACAGCCCTCATCCGTGGGGACTTGGGGCTCAGACCTTGGGACAGGATGTTCTATCTGGGTGTCCAAGAGAAAAAGGTACTCTGAGCCCAAGTGGGTAAATTCCAATCTTCTCTTCTCCCCATAGTGGATACCAAAATTCTTTTTTTTTATTTTATTTTATTTTTTTATTAAATCATAGCTGTGTACATTGATATGATCATGGGGCATCATACACTAGCTTCACAGACCATTTGACACATTTTCATCACAATGGTTAACATAGCCTTCCTGGCATTTTCTTAGTTACTGTGCCAAGACATT